>JACXGM010022267.1:0-16810 GCA_016801145.1 Umbra pygmaea | reverse complement strand
CCCCCCCCCCCCCCCCCCAGGTGTGGCACGAGACGAGGGGAGGTGTGTCTCATGAATATTGATCAAATGAGCCAAACATGCCTCCCCTCGCCTTGTCCTATGCTATGTGACGTCACGTGAACTGCCCGTGTTCGTTCCAGCTGAGAGGACAGCCGTCGCGCGGCCCAAATCCAAGCCCGTGCCCGTTCTTTAGTACATTGGCTATAGAAAATACGCGGGGGAAAAGACGAGCCCTCCCCTCCCGAAAGAACGATAGAGCGACAGGACGGCGGAAAGAAAAAAGCAATAGGCTACTGCTTGTCATCCGACCAATAGCACCGCGTACTCGGAGCCTTCTCGCTCTTCATTATTTGTTTTCATTTTGCATTTTGAAGCAGTACATTCTTTTTACCTTGCTTTGACATTCATTTTGTTCAAATTCTAATCGTTTTGTTTTTGCGTTGTCAACTCAGGATATTTTTGTACAACTTCTAATGTAATTGATCTCCAGTTCGGATTTTATTTTGTTCACATTTGAAATGACCATGGGCACCAGTCATAGGCTACTTAATTAGTTTACCATTTGTTTATTTTGGGGAAAACAGCTTGTTCTGAACCGAGGAATTGAAAAACAATATAGGAGTGGAGGATACCGACAGGATTACTTCTAGACTGATAATGAGACAACAGTGGATCTAAAACAACGTCATTGCCTATATAGAGGGAAAAGGTAAGGCCAGATTTGAATGACATTCTTATATCAGGGTTTGCAGTCATTCCGTGTTATATTTAGGCTGCACTCTGGTGGGTTGAGACTGAGATTTGTAAAACTAAATGTTTTCAAATCTCGTCGAGCTGTGTAGCCTTTTTTGTATTATTTCAACACGTTATAATGTCATGTTTGCGCTGATTGCTACAGTTTTGTTCTAAAATATTCCTATAATAAATATTAATTCTGTATTCTGGTTCATTAAAAAGCGGTGATCAATCTGCAAGTCATCTCGGCTCTGTCTGCGACCCAGGATCCTAATCATAAATCCCGTCCAACCAACTATGTCCAGGCAGCTCACTCAGCTCCTGACCCCGGACCTCCCAGCCGGTGCTAGCCCGCAGTTCGGGACTTGCAACCAATCTGGTGGCTCCATCAGCGGTGGACACATAAACTCCATGGCTAGTTTGAAATCCCTCTTGCAGCATCCAATGAAAGTAGACCGTGCAAGTCTGAAAGACTGCTGCGATGTTAAAGGTGAGAAGACAACCGATTTCATTTCATTGTTACAATGTTATTATGCCTACTTGAGGCTACTGGCGATTTCAGTGCAGTACTGTTAGTGTGCTGCACTTATGTAAAACCAACGCTAGTTCTTCGTTGATTAAACATATTTTGTAAAGATTTAACATATTTTTATCTGCCAGACATATTACTACCTGACTACATTTGAGAGGCCTACAGTACCTCAACTGTATTAATACCTGGCCCAGCCAATGTGCCACACACGCACACACGACATGACACATACTCCACTGACTCGCTTTATGGAAACAAGACAGAACATATACAGGCTTAGGGCTTCAATACAGAAATCAGCTCTGTATAATGATTAAACTTATGCAACCAAGATCCACTATAACACATGTTGAACTGATTCAGGGCAAATTTGTATTTTTACGTCTGTTAATACAACCCAAGCCTGCAAAAGAGTGTACGAACTGATTAGAGTCAACTGGCCTGTAGAGGGTTCAATGGATTCAGCAACTACTTTAGTACCAGGGCATCAGAAGGAAAATGAATATTAGCATGTTATTACACGTTCATAAGGGATATAGAACAGATTCATCCACAGGGATTGTAAACAAACACGAAAGGTCACTCATTGGCAAATTATGACCTTAAACTCTATTAATTTGATTAAAACGATGGTTCCAGATCCCAGGTGGGAATCTGCTGTGACCTGAGTATGATATATTTTTCATGGATTATAACCTCCTTCATTCCTGTCCCCTGGCTTAGTTCCAATTCATGATGCAGATTATGATGACATCTGTGTAATAGCTGCAACGGCAAATAGTACCAGCAAGGTCTAGTCGCCAGGATACTGTAGATTCCTCCCTTCACAAAATCATTTGGCTTACCAAATAGGCATACATGAATGTGACAACAGATCGTGTAGCTTTTCATCCACATTTCAGATTTCTCCACAGTTTAATGTATACCCATCTGTTATGGTGTTACTAAAGCTTCAATTGGTGTTTGCGAACACGGCACTGTAACTAGAGCGTCCAACTGTCACACCAATTGCTGTACATCCATCTCTCTTTCAGTCTCCGTAGAGTTGACACCTATTTAGTGGAATTGTGCCTCAGGACGTCAACAGCCATTAGGCTTGGGCCATCGCTCCCTCTTGTCTCATTCACTTAAATTAAATAATTGAACAAGAATGCTGTGGAGCTCTAGACAATAATCATACCCTGTCAAGTCCCTTGGGCGTAGAAGAAACATTGTGAGGAACCAGGCTTGTGGGGTTGTATTAATTGGCATACCTAAACATGATGTGACAACGGCGCCCGACACCGTTCCATCCTTCACTAACAAACGACTCCTCCATTTTGTCTCCTTCCATCGCAGACAAGGACAGAACCATCACAGATATGGACGAGGACTCGGTCGGCGGAGGTAGTGTAGGCTGCAACATGCGCAGTGCCAGTAACGGGGTGGGCAGTAGTGGCAGCACTGGCGGGAGTGGAGGATCAGGGACAGGATTCAACCAGTCAGCCTTTCTGGGACCGCTCCTGTGGGAGCGAACCCTGCCGGTGGACGGAGGCCTCTTTCAGCTCCAGTACATGGACCTGGAGGAGTTCCTCACAGAGAATGGGATGGGCGGGGTCCACGGCCAGAACAGTTCCAGTACAGCCCAGATTCCATCCCAGAGTTCCCAGTCGGCCGTGCCCAATCAGAGTTCTCAGTGCCCCCCCTCATCGCCCCCACCCTGCTCTTCAGCCTCCTCCTCCTCCTCCTCATCCTCCCCATCACTTATCGGCCTGGAGGTGGCTCAGTCCAACCTGCAGGGAGGACTCGACTATGGTGAGTTGACCTGAACAGAGTGTGGCGGAGGGGAGGGCAACCGGCAGTGTGTTCTCTGTTGAATTTATCCAATGAAAAATGATACAGAATCTTTTACATATGTTTATGGAAAATATCTTTATTTGGACAAGTTGTATCATTGGTTGGATAGTATTGACAAGACATTTAATGGTAAACTCCGGCTGAATATAGCTAGGTTTATGGTACAAGATGGTTTTAGCCTTGTCTAAACTAAAATGGAGGATGGGTTAAATGGCTGAAACCATGGTGAACCTGTTTACATTTAATACAGTATGCATACAATATAACAGTATGTATACAGTGTCCTGAAAATAGAGGCTGGTTTGATTTGATCCAGGTTTTTTGTGCCTAAGTGTACATAATGAACTCGTCTGCTATGGTGACCAAGCAAATTTTCTGTGGAGTCAAACTAAAGACGGCCTGCAAAGTCATGCGGCCCCTTAATGCAAAGTTAACCTGATAGAGAGTGAACAACATGCAGGGATTAAGGAAGAAAAACCGTTGGGATTTCATGTAGCATATAAACCTATACACTGTAGCAGGATTAACGATTATGCTGTCTAAAAGAGACAGGAGTGACAATTGACAACCTCAGCTCTGACAAAACGGTCTGGGTTTGATTTGTGGTATTTTCAAGTCAGGTCCAACCGACCACTTACTGTACACTAAGATCTGCATGTACATAGTGTGGGGGGGGGTGAGAGAAAGCAAGAGAGGAAGGGGGAGGAGGGATGTATGTGTAGTGAGTGCTAGTGATCGCGTGTCTTTAATTCTCTCCCCACCTCACACGCTACTGCCATGTGCACGCGTCCCTTCACGTGCCGAGGCTGTGAGTGCTGGAGCAAGAGAACGAGGGGCGGGGCCTGGCAGAGGAGGGGGAGGAGCAGACAGGCACACATGGGTGGGAGGAAGAAAGAGAGCGAGGGAGGGAGGGATTGAAGAGGGAGAGGTACATTGCCTGCTGATACTGAAGTTCAAATGGAATGTTTGAATGCAGATGAGAGAGAAGAGCCAGTTTGAGATCTGGTGCGGTAAAGTAGATAAGGAATACCAATAGCTTCATACTGGGCTTGTTTATTAGTTGCCACGTCACAAAACTAGATGCCACAATAATGCACTTCAGACTGTATAGACATTCTATACAATTCTATACAATTCACTTACTTTTATTATTAATCCTAATTAATTAAAAATGTATGTAATAGTAAGAAAATTAATGTTGTGAAAGCAAAATGGTAAAAATACAGGGTAATGAATACAATAAAGCAGTATAGGGAACCTTCGCTATAATGATTTGTTTTAACTTGTAATCCAGACACCTGGCCACTGGCCACTGATTCACAGGGTGTAGCCGGGTGGATGTTGTTTCTGATTGTGTTCTCTTAAAAGAGGAAGAGGAAAAGCTTGTTTGGAGTGTTTATGTTAAAGATATCAAGCTGTTATGTGCATTAGGCCGTAAGGTGGGGTGGGTGAGATCTATACAGATTTTTAATGGGTGGGGTGACTATTATATAACAGTGTACCGTAAGCTATGCTTTAATTTATAACTTTCCAAAATGTCAGCAAATGTGTAGATTCAAGGCTTTACAATGATAATAAAGAGCACCAGCTGAACAATGGTTCTGTAGGTTAATAAGTTCAGAAAAGTTGGTATGATGCTTGATTCATGTGATCATTCAAAGGAAACCCTATTTACCATAGACATTCAGCACAAAAACATAGTTGGAATTATGTTAGGTGTCACACACAAAGCTAGGAGTGAAATTCTTGTTAGGCCTAAGGTGTCTCAGAGTAGAAAGTAGCTCCTTGCCACCATCTGGTGGCCATTATGTTTAACTGCATTCTCATAGTTCAATAGCTTTTTCAGTTAACTCGTAAATAAATGCTGTGTGATATTTTTCTCAGATGGATCATGATGAGTCGAATGATTAATAATTTAACTTTATGGAATGTCCTGCTTTACATTAAGGATTAATAAGGTTTAGTTGCACAAAGTAACAAACGATCCTTACTCTTTCAGGAGGCAGTCAATCGAGCATGAATGACGACTGTGGCTCGCCGGGGTCTTCCGTTTCCTCTTCATCCTGTACCCCTCTCATGACGCCCACATCCAATGGGCCTGACATGATAGGTGGCTTTGAACCTGATGCGGCCGACGTGGCCCTGTCCAGCGTGCCTGGCCAGGATGCCTTTGACCCCCGCAGACACCGCTTTAGTGAGGACGAACTCAAGCCACAGCCCATGATCAAGAAGGCCCGCAAGATGTTGGTGCCAAACGACCTCAAGGTTGGTAGTCAGAGAGTAGGTAGAAGTATTAAGAGTAGGTGATTCAGGATCAAAACATTTGCTCCAACTTAATGTCAAGAACTCCGTATTTAACAGTGACTGTCCTTCCCTCCCTCAGGATGATAAGTACTGGTCAAGGCGGTGTAAGAACAATGAAGCAGCAAAGCGTTCACGCGATGCGCGGCGTTTGAAGGAGAACCAAATCTCGGTCCGTGCCGCTTTCCTGGAGAGAGAGAATCAGGCACTGAGACAGGAAGTGGCTGACATGAGGAAGGAGCTCGTTCGATGCCGCAACATCCTCAACAAATATGAAAATCGCCATGGAGACCAGTAAAGAAGAGGAGATTGAGGAAGTATGGTCATGTTGAGGAACTTGTATATGGATGGGGGCGACGTCGATGAAAATGACAATGATGATGTTGAATGTATGAGACAATGAAAGGGGGATAGAAATAAGCTCAGGTGTCAAATGTTGATGATGTCAGAGTGGGCAGGTTTAGGGACAGAGAGATTACCTAATCAAGGGGATTGTTGCCCCTCTAGACGAGAGATGGACAGATGTGATTTTAAGGATTTTGATATCTGAGAATTGTATATTTTTATATTACTGAAATAAGACTAGTGGGAGCAAATTTTGGAAATAATTTTTGTATATTTTCTATATGAGGGGGAAATATGTAAGATAGAGAGATGGAGGGCTATGACAAAATATCTTTTTAAAGTAGATTGATAACAGAGATGCTATTTTAGGCGGGTCAAGCGTCAGGCATTTTTAGACATGATTCAGAGTCAGGATGGAGGAACAACACCTGGGAGGCCAGAAGGCCATTTCAAATTGTAAAATAGAGAGCAAAATTATTTTAAAACTGTACAGTTCAACGTTTCTTTGTGGATTTTGCGCACGCACTTAATTTGTTTCCTTTATTTTGTTTCTGGAGATGGGGTTTGGGCTAAAATGGGAAAACACCTGAAAGAGACAGAAATGGGTCATACACTATTTATCCAGCATAATGTTCACCATGTGTCCTGTGTTAATACAAGTCCTTGATATTGTCTCAAAAACTTTTGCAACATTTACTAACAGGTCCTGACTGTTAAGTAGTGGGCTATATCTGGGTATTTGTGCTACTGCTCCCACACTACCCTCTTCTGTCATATTGAGGAGTGCTATGTGACCCAAAGACTAATAGGGCATTCAGTCGCACCACGGCTCCACTATGTGACCACCTTGTTTCTTCCTGTACATTTTTGTCCTTTTGGAGTCCATTCTAACTGGGATAAAATATCCTGCCCTATGTGGGTTGGTAGATTTTTTTAAATAGTTCTGTTGCCCTGTGTTCTAGAGGGCAGTTTTGATCTTCTCTCTTTGCATTTGGGATGTTCTCATCCTCCTTGTGTTTTTGTTGTTGTTGATTTGGACACTTAATTTTAATATCACTTCCAACCAATCCTGAAATCCCGGTAGCTATGTTTACCTTTAACCAATTACAACCTCCTGTCTTGGTCTCTGTGGTTTTAGATTGTATGCCACAATGTCTTCACATCCTAAAAAGCCCACCAATTACCCAGGAAAATGCACATTTGTATTACTGTACTATATGAATTATTTTAATTAGAATTATTAATATTATTGGTAGAAGAGAAATATTGTCTATATTGAATATACCAGTTTTGGTATTTTACGTATATGTGTGGATGTTGCAGAGATGAGATGTATGACTGCATATATGCAAATGTATTCCAGGAGACAGGGTTTGTGTCTGGGTGTCATCTGAAATGATCCCTGATCAGAGATGCCACAAGTTAGTGTAATAGATTACTTTTCTGGGTCGGGCTGAGTTCACAACTTTTGGAAAGTTCCTCAGTAAGACCCTACTGACTAGGTAAAATATGTTCATAACCTACCAGTAATCAATGAAAAACGAATACATGACTTCACTGTAAGAAAAATGTTGTAATTTGACGGGAAATCCAGTTTTAATCCAGTTTTACCTTCAATTGGAACAATGGGAAACATTCTAAAATTACAGAACTTCTTTTACCTGGTCATTCGGGTCATACTGAGGAACTTCCCATAAGTTGTGAACTCAGCCCAACCCAGAAAAGTAATATACTACACTAACTTGTGGCCTCTCTGTCCCTGATACCACACACTATATCTAGGGGACGGCTAGTCGTTAGTGATGGTCATCGATTCCTCTCCCTGTTGATTGGAATGGTGTTAATTTCTCAGATTTCTGGGACTAATAAAAAGCCAAAAGGTAAACATGTTGATTTATTAAGGTTGTTGATACTGTTAGTTTTTCGACATTTTTGTGTTGTTGAGCATCATGTTGGTATCCACATCGGCTGTAAAGTGGCATGGTTCACTACCAACTCACTAAACCCAAGGGAGACAAAGGGCCCAGTCAAACCAGCGATGGAGTGCTACTTTCCCTCAATGACCATGTTATAAATAACTACCATTACTATTATTACTGTTATTATTATGATTATATTGATTGTTATCCTGCTTTATTGTTGCTGTTATATATAATTGAATTATTTTATTTCTTCGGATGAACATGATCTGATGCATTTTGAAGCATCTCAAGCTATCCTCAGAGAGACTATTCAGAAATGCATCTTTGTTTATATGTCACTTCCTGCATGTACATCTTCTTTTGGCCCATTGAGCACTGCTTTGTTAATAACCCCAATGGACATTTTCTACCCGAAGCGCTTTGCAACACAGTACCCAGAGGATGGCAGCCATCTTGGTTTCTCTGTTGATCATGGATTCCACAAACTTACTGGCTTATCTTACACTTTTAAAATCAACAGTGGTGGAAACCCATTCAACATTTGACTGTACAGTTCTGTTCGCTAGCTGTGTATGGACTATGCACACTAGCCACAGTGTTCCTCTTCTTTTTGTTCAGCCTATTTTCACCTCAGTGACTGTACGTATGCCCTCCCAACTGGATGTTGTTCCTAATCTCCCTGATGTGGATGATGAAAACTCTTATAGCGACTTTTATTGAACTACAAATACCAATCTGCACCAGTGGTGTACACTGTTCCAGCCACTCAGTGCTCGTAATGGGGATTTAGTGAAACTTTCCCGAAAACACAAATAAAAGATTGTTCTTACGTACTGTCTCTATGTTTTCTTTGAGTACTTTATCAGACTTTTTATTTATTCCTGGTCAATAGTTTTGATGTCCTGTGTGTACTGTACACCTACCGTTGTGTGTTTCTGTGTGTAGATATTGAATTGTCATGGTGGTTACTGAAAACCTATCCTCTGCTTTTTAGCTACCTTTCTCTGGCCTACATACTGTATTTAAAAAATGCTATTTTCAGATTGTCTTCAGGGTAAAAGATACAAAATGAATCATTATTTTTTATTGTTTGGTATTATGGTTAATGTTAGGTTTACTGTAAGGATTAAGGTGAAAATAGGACTTTATTTGTTAAAAATGTTAGGGTTCAAATGTTGTCGGGTATTGGATTTGTTGTTAGATTGGACAGTATATAGATATTAGTTTTAAAAGATGCATTCTGGAGTTGTTTTCATTACATCACAGGCAGTGTTTCTGGTGCCAAAATGCGTCCCTGTAATTTGTGTACTATGTAATCTACTTTTGTAATTTTGAAATGTGTGTTACTGTGTCCTGCGTTTAAAAATTATTTGTTAAGAAAAGGTTTTGGGGGGTGCTTAAGATCCTGTTAAACATCTTGAAGTGTTCTATCAGTGGTTTTAGCAGGTTTTACACTTTTTGGATGTCGGTCACTGATAGATTATACTAGAGCTCAATAATTTAATGTGATGAAACAGCAACGCTCAGGAGACTTTTCTGTAACCAAGCCAGATAGGCAAAACACACATTGTTTCAGTGCTCCAGCATGGTCTTGGCCTAAGTGAAACAAGGGAATGCCTAAAGCTATTCCATTTCCCTCGTAAACACACATGGTTGGATGGATTAGCATTTGTGGTCACTTCTTCAGCAATTTGACAGAATATAATAATATAAATGTTATTTGGATTGTTTTTATTGTTGTTTGTGGGTTTGTGTACTTTGTGTAGGCATGTGATCTCACTCAGATAATAATGACAGATCCACTAACTGATTTATCAGGAGTGTTTTGATTGGATTACAGGTGTGTTTGTTTGTGTGTGGGTGTCTTGTTGAGTGCCCACCCCCGTCCAGCTCTATCAACAGAAATGGGTGAAAGGTCTCTTACAATGGAATTTTACCCTGAGTTTCATGTACTCAACACAAACCAGATGTGTTTTCCTGGGCTGTACCCTCTCTCTCCCTCCCTCTCTCCCCCTTCTGTGCCTTTGTTCTTCTCCCCCCAAATGTTCTGTTCCCCAGTGTGCCTACTTCATAACGGTTGAGCCCAGGGTGTAGGCTACAGGGATGGATTCTGTGCTGCTGTTGCTACTGTTGCCGTGGACTCTAGCCGGCTCTGTCTCTCTGCAGACTACAGGTAAGTCCAGCTCACACCTCATCCATTGCTTCATTTCTTAAACATACAATGTCTCTAACCAATTATAAGCAGTTAAGTCCCATTTGTCAAAAATACTATATCAAAAAGTGCAAAATAGTGAGCCAATAATAACCTATATGCAGAGGTGGGTAAAAGTAAGAGTACTCTGCTGGGTTCACCCATTTTGGGATGTTCGCAGTTACAAACTAACCTACCTGGTAAGGGGAGTTCATTACTAACCAATGATCAAAACTAGTCATTTTTTACTCTTTATTTTCATTTTATAGATCACTGTAAGTTATGAACTTCCTTTACTTTTTCATTTTGGTCTTAATGAGGAACTTCCCAAAATTTGTGAACCCATCCGAACCCAGAAAATTACATTTACTTTTACCCACCTCTACCTATATGTAATTAGAATTTTAATAACAAGCAGAACTGCTAAAAAACTATGTAAAAGAAAATTACATTTGGATATTTTACATTTTACATTTAAAACCGAGGAAAGGATTCCCTGTCAAACCTACAAACATTTTAGATGAGTTATGAACCTTTACTTATTTCTGCTCAACGTATGAATTTATTTTTATGTGCTAAAACAATCAACATAAAATCCAAATCTTGTTTAACTGTGTAACTATTAATTAAAAATAGTTGCAGGAGTACACATACAGTATCTCACAAAAGTGAGTACACCCCTCACATTTTTGTAAATATCTGATTATAACTTGTCATGTGACAACACTGAAGAAATGACACTTTGCTACAATGTAAAGTAGTGAGTGTACAGCTTTATAACAGTGTACATTTGCTGTCCCCTCAAAATAACTCAACACAGCCATTAAGGTCTAAACTGCTGGCAACAAAAGTGAGTACACCCCTATGTGCAAATGTCTAAATTGGGCCCAAAGTGTCAATATTTTGTGTGGTCACCATTATTTTCCAGCACTGCCTTAACCCTCTTGGGCATGGAGTTCACCAGAGCTTCACAGGTTGCCACTGGAGTCCTCTTCCACTCCTCCATGACGACAACACAAGAGCTGGTGGATGCTAGAGAACTTGTGCTCTTCCACCTTCTGTTTGAGGATGCCCCACAGATGCTCAATATGGTTTAGGTCTGGAGACATGCTTGGCCAGTCCATCACCTTTACCCTCAGCTTCTTTAGCAAGGCAGTGGTCGTCTTGGAGGTGTGTTCAGGATCGTTATGTTGGAATACTGCCCTGCGGCCCAGTCTTCCAACATAAAGTCACAGTATGTGTTGGCATTCATGGTTGACTGTAGACAAGACACACTTGTCTTTGTACTCCTCAACTGGTTGCCGCCATACACACTTTACACCATCTGAACCAAGTAAGATTATCTTGGTCTCATCAGACCACAGGACATGGTTCCAGTAATCCATGTCCTTAGTCAGCTTATCTTCAGCAAACAGTTTACAGGCTTTCTTGTGCATCATCTTTAGAAGAGGCTTCCTTCTGGGATGACAACCATGCAGACCAATTTCATGCAGTGTGTGGCGTATGGTCTGAGCACTGACAGGCTGACCCCCCACCCCTTCAAACTCTACAGCAATGCTGGAAGCCCTCATACGTCTATTTCCCAAAGACAACCTCTGGATATGACGCTGAGCACGTGCACTAAACTTCTTTGGTCGACCATGGCGAGGCCTGTTCTGAGTGGAACCTGTCCTGTTAAACCGCTGTATGGTCTTGGTTACCATGCTGCAGCTCAGTTTCAGGGTCTTGGCAATCTTATTTACAGCCGAGGCCATCTTTATGTAGAGCAACATTGATTTTTTTCAGATCCTCAGAGTGTTCTTTGTCAAGAGGTGCGATGTTGAACTTCCAGTGACCAGTATGAGGGAGTGTGAGAACGATAACACCAAATTTAACACACCTGCTCCCCATTCACACTTGAGACCTTGTAACACTAACAAGTCACATGACACCGGGGAGGGAAAATGGCTAAATGGGTCCAATTCTGAAAGGAAAAAATCTGAGTTTGTGTTGCCGGTATAATATAGTATTGCCAGGCGAACGTGTCATCCCTGGTGCTAGAAACGGCACTAGGTGTACTCACGTTTGTTACCAGTGGTTTAGACCTTCATGGCTGTGTTGAATTATTTTGAGGGGACAACAGATTTATACTGTTATACAAGCTGTACTCTCACTACTTTACATTGTAGCAAAGTGTCATTTCTTCAGTGTTGTCACATGAAAAGTTAAGATCATATATTTACAAAGATGTGCGGGTGGTTCTCACTTTTGTGAGATACTGTATGGGTTCATCTGATGAGCACGTTTAAATGCATTTGAAAACATTTAATATGTAAATATTGACTCACTAATACAACAGCAGTTACACTACTATGTATTGCACTTTTTGATCAATGTGAGATAACTATTTCCAAGTGCCGTAACGTCGGTTGCAGGGAGTAGACAGAGGAAAATGCGGTGCAATGACAAGTTTTAATTAGACGAAACCCTTAGACAATCAAAAGATGAGCAATATAATCTGGAACATACAAACCCATACGTAACAATAAGACAATCAATGTGAAATGACGATACAAACACAGGAACCTTAATGCATGTAGCAATGACTGTAATTGACACCTGGTGTGAACTGTTACTGACAAACAAGGCAATCTAATGGTGGATGCAGGGGAGGACATAAACAGTCTGGGAGATGCTCTGCAGAGGGGGGTGACTGTGACAAGTGCTTTATAATAGACGTACCAATGATTACATTAAGAAGACAACTGGATTCCCTTCACATGCCATGTTATTGTAAAGTGACACACCAGTAGGTAAAAATATGACATATTAAGTTGCAACAAGAGCTACTCACACTTAGACCTAGTCACACTTAGAGCTACTCAGGCTTAGAATGAGTCACACTTAAAGCCTGTCAAATTTAGACAGAGGTGGACAAAGTACTGAGTAAAAGTATTTTTCTAAGTAACTCTGAGTTCACAAGTTTTGGGAAGTCCCTACTTAAGAACAAATTGATCAGGTAAAAGGAGTTCACATCTTACAGGTGATCATGATTGATATTTCCTTTACTTTTTCTAATTGTTTTATATGTTATTGTTAAGATATGAACTCCCTTTACCTGATCAATTTTGTCTTAAGTAGCGACTTCCCAAAACTTGTGAACTCAGAGTTACTCAGAAAAGTACTTTTACTCAAGTAAATGTCCACCTCTGAAATTAGAGCTTGTCACATTTAGAGCTACTCACACTTAGAACTAGTCACACTTCGAGCTACTCAGGCTTAGAACGAGTCACACTTAAAGCTTGTCATATTTTGAGCTTAACATATTTAGAGCTACCTGCACTTAGAGCTAGTAACACTTAGAACTAGTCACATTTAGAGCTAGTTAAACTTTGAGATTTTCACATACAGTCATGGCACCCCTGACAATTTACATTGAATTGTTGAACAATACACAGTGACACCATCTGCAGCAAGATGATGTTGTAGGTCTTTGGAGGTGGTCTGTGGGCTGTTTTTACCTTTCTCACCATCCTTCGCCTTTGCCTCTCCGATATTTTCTTGGCCTGCCACTTCTGGCCTTAACAAGAACTGTGCCTGTGGTCTTCCATTTCCTCACTATGTTCCTCACAGTGGACACTGACAGCTTAAATTTCTGCTATAGCTTTTTGTAGCCTTCCCCTAAACCATAATGTTGAACAATCTTTGTTTTCAGGTCATTTGAGAGTTTTTGAGTCTTGAGGCCCCCATGTTGCCACTCTTCAGAGGAGAATCAAAGAATAAAACAACTTGCAATTGGCCACCTTAAATACCTTTTCTCATGATTGGATGTACCTGTCTATGAAGTTCAAGGCTTAATGGCCTCATCAAACCAATTGTCTGTTCCAGTTAATCAGTGCTATGTAGTTACAGGTTTTCAAATCCACAAAATGACAAGGGTGCCCAAATGTATGCACCTGTCTAATTTCGTTTTAATGCATTCCTGTTAATCCAATTAACCTTATTTCACTACCGAAGTATTACTGTGTCCTTCAGTTATTTGATAGATCAAAATGGAATTTCTGATCAAAACACCCAAGTATTTATAAATTAAAATCATGGAAATTGTCAGGGGTGCCTAAAATTTTGCATGTGACTGTATAAAGCTACACACATCTTTTCATGAGCTACAGAGCACACACTTAGAGCTAGTCACATTTAGAGCTAGTTACAATTAGAGATTGTCACATTTAGCGCTATGTCACTTAGAGCTACGCACACTTAGAGCTAGTCACATTTAGAGCTACTGGTGTAAAAAGTACTTGAATTCCATACTTAAGTAAAAGTACAGATATCGATCTTAAAAGTGACTTTAGTAAAAGTAAAATTCACCCATAAGAAAACTACTTAAGTAAAAGTCTTAAAGTAGCTCATCTTAAATGTACTTAAGTATCAAAAGTATTTATCTGGTGTTAAAATGAACTCAAAAATATAAGTACAAAGAGAGGAAAAAAGACAGAAATTGTTTTCTTTCTCTCTCCAAGCTTTATTTATTGTCTCCCTACATCACATTGAACATGAACCATCACTTTAAACTTTAACTTAAATCATCACTAAAATCCTTTCTCCTCTTGCTCGCTCCTTTTACCTTATTGCCCACTTCTTCCCTCAACTCCTTTCTCCTCTTGCTTCCCCCCTTACTGTCTCCTCTTGTCTCTCTTCCTCTCCATGTCCTCTTTTGCTTACTCTCCTTCCTCTTGCTTCCTTCATCTTTCCCTCTGCTTTCTTCTCTTCCTTCCTTTAATTACAATTGAAAAACTTGCGGTTCATCTTCAGTAGAAGATGTTTGTCAAAATTGCGAGAATCCAGGCGTGCTCTTGCTTGGCTGAAGACAAGTCCTGCTATGCTAAATATTCATTCACAGGCTGCAGAGGCAGGTAGAGGTGTATTCAGCTTCACTGACAACTTGCAGACCGCAGGAAAGGACTTCAGCAGACGTGTAAAAAGTATTGGAGAATGACACTGGAGTAGAAGTACACCTACTGTGCTAAAACGTTACTCCAGTAAGAATGAAGAGTAAAACTCTTTAGGTATCTGAATTTAAATGTACTTAAGTACCAAAAGTTAATATATGTGATCTTAAATGCACTTAAGTACATAAAGTAAAGGTAAAAATTGTGTTACATCTGTCAATGCATAATATAAATGGCAAAAGGAATAGCACTCATATCTGAATTCCAATCACTTGTTGAGGTGCTCTAGTTGGTGTAAATAATTCAGCAATCCAGACATTATGTATTGTAAATTCTATGGTGTTTTTAAAACAAATTTTAACTGGATTGTAAGATAATGATATCTGAAAGGTGTGATACAGTACCTATATACTATATGTTTTAGTTTCAAAGTAGTCAAGCCATAATCTGAACCCAAATGTTTGGGGAAATATTTCTATAACCTTTGTAGGACAGTGGTTCTCAAACATCTCCTTAGGTGCCACCAGCCAGTCCATGTACTTAAACTATAACTGAGCAAGCACACCGGATTCAACTAGGGCTGTGCAATTAATCAAATTTTGATCGCGATTTCAATTTCAGCTCCCAACGATCACAAAAGCAATGTAATCGAGAAAAAAAACGATTCTTTTGTACATTGCATTTTGTAAGAACTCTTATTTTTGTCTTGTGTTTGAATGACACGCACAAGCACACTTTTTTCCCTCCCGAAAGCTAAACTCACTCAATTTTACAGTATTACTCCATATCCATTGAGTGCTGAGGCAGAAAAAATAACACATGCCGTTACATACTTTTTAGCCGAAGATGTTTGCCCTATTACCACAGTTGAGAACGACAGCTCTAGAATGTTGTTGCATACTTTGTACAAGCGTTATAATTTGCCATCTTGCCACCATTTTACCAGAGTTGCTCTGCGTGCTTTATATGAGAAATGCTGTGCAGAAGTGGCAGATGAGGTGACAAAGGTTCATTACAGCAAGGTGATTGCGGCAGCTCCATGAGTTTACCTCACAGCAACGCAGGTACTTTGTTCGTTAGTTAGCTTATCAGCTTTGTCTGTGAGACTTGTTTGGTATATTTTATGTGTCCTTGCAGCATTGTTTACTGAAACATATCTCTTCAGTATTATATTGCGCGGCTCTCAGTACTTCAAGGCAACGAAAATAACGACCCACCACTATCATTGAGCAGTTAATCACGTTCTCGTTCTGTGTTTCATTACCACAGGTGTAGTGTAGAGCCATGTATTACTTTTGAATTATTATTCTACCGACTGGAGTGCCAGGCTTCGTGGAGTTAATTCTATTCAGGAGTTTGTTTGAACTGCTGTTTGCGATTGTACAGCAGACTTAATTAAGCACAGTCTATCGTGCGCACATAAAAAACCTGCAGGCAAAATAGAAAATAAGATACGTTTAGAAGTGTTAATTTATAATAAATATAAATTACTTATTTGCAAATATAATTGAAAGACATTGCTGTCTAATCAAATCCAAACATTCAATTGAACTATTAAGTACTGTACTCAGGGTCCTCATCGGTCAGGTTCGCCCGAGTACTAGGTTGCTCGGGTGTTCTTTACTTTTCTTTCTTACTTGGTTTACATGTTCTGTTGATTACACACAGGTAGAGTGCATCTGTTATGTTAGGATATATATTTATACACATGTACACTTTTGAAGGTGTAGTGGTCTAGGCAGCTCTATGCTTGGTAACACCTGTGTACATGCACAGGTGTGTTGATTACTTCTGTCTATTTAGACCCAATCTACTCACAAGCTGTTTCTCAATGTCAAGGATCCTTCCTTGGTAGGACGAATCCTTCCAAGTCAGGTCCTACAGAGGCTAGGCGAGAGTCCTTCTTAGCAGTCGAAGAACACGTAAATGGAGCGTAATGGAACAGGCTTGCAAGTGCACGTCATTGCGTCATTACGTCAGTGAAAAGGTCCGGTTCAGTTAGCCTACCGTTAGCTCG
>JACXGM010022266.1:0-16811 GCA_016801145.1 Umbra pygmaea | reverse complement strand
ATAGGTGAGGGAAGACCCCTGTATTTTTCGCCCACTACACCAATTCAAGACAAGGTATGCATCTGCTAAGTACCGTTGAACTTCAACCATAGCATTGGCACTAGCACTCCGTATTTTCCTGGTGTCACTGACTCTGTTTTCCAGGAGTGACCACAGGTTATCACCAACCCCTGGCAATAAAACAGTTATCAATTTGTATCGGGATAAGCAGTTGACGGTGTGTGTGTGTGTAAAGGATTTATACAGAATGTCAAAGATATAAATATATATCCAATAATAATAATAAACATCTGATGTCGTTGGTCCATCTTGTGTGATGGCTCAATCTTGCAATACTCTCACAAATCTCTCAGCCACGGTCTCGCGCCACGTTGTATACCCGATACGTAAGTGTTTTTGACAAGTGCGACACAGGTATCGTTCAAAGTCACATGACAAAGTGTTTCGACGACACTTTGTCATGTGACCAGCAGTGTTTTTGAAACACGTCTCGATACGTTGTTCCGATGCAGTGAGTGTCGAAAACATCGAGACAGTTTCGACACTTGAGTGTCGAGCGCCCATCACTACTGCGCAGTGCATTCTGGGACATAAACAAGAGGTCGCCGCCATTTTGTGAGGCCACAATAATAGTGTCGAAAACAATGTTGAAAAGTCGATTAAAAGAACAAAATGTACTATACAGAGACAAACTTCGACCGGATGCGAAGAACGTTACCTGGAAAATGTGCCTGCAAGAGAATGTACTCGAATCCGACGATTAACCTCCGACATTTCCAGATATTTTTTTATAGTCTGTGTGAGTGCATATACCGGGCTCAGTTTCGTAATTTTATATCTATTGCAGCCCACCTTCAGTTCACATCTTGAGGATCAGTCTAACGTTTCCCTGAGCTTCTGGGGTAAACATTTGTGTCTTAATTGTATGCTTTGTAGATGAAAGATAACTATCATTCACATATATTTGAGTATGTCGACATTTATCCAGGTAGACAAGTCATGTAACAATTGTCGTTGCATTACATGCCTTGTCAAATGGCATCTATGCTATAGATTTATGATTGGATTTTCTTTCTCGTTGGGTCAAAACTACTACGAACCTTAGTCAGACTTCTGAATCATAAAAGCAAAAAACAGCAACTGCAAAAAACAACACTGTAGTTTAAAACAACAGAGCATATAATATATGTAAAAATACTGATTTTAGCTCTATATGGTAAACAGTACACTTAAAAAGAAACCAACATAGAAAGACATGATTAATGTAAAAATAAATTGCTTAGTAGGGGGTTTGTTTATTTGATTGCATGATAAGTTGAAACCATTTGTGATTGATGTTTTTCAAAATAAATATTTTTCTAATGCATACATTGCTTGTTTACCTTATTCCACTTATATGTACCGGTACAATAGAAAACCTTGGTGTTTCAGTACCCTCGTAGCACATTGTTACCTTCGGACAACAAACCAATGTCTTATTGGGGAGGGGGTTTTTATGATCAATATGTTATCAGGGACCCCCAAGCTCCCAGAAAATGGGGTTGAATGCCCCCCCCCAAAAAAATGGATGCCATGGAGGGTTAGTTTGATTTCATACATTTTATTTACATGCCATTTATTATAGTGCACACATGAACAATGTCTGTATTACAAGTTCCCACATAAACAATGACTGTAGATCTGGCTACTTTGATTTTTTATTTATTTACTTTAGATTTTTTTTTCTTTTAGTAAAGACTTGTCCTATTTCAAAAATGTCCACAGTGCACTGGACCTATATAAACATTTGGGTGTTCATTTAACACTGACATTTTTGCTGTGTAGCCTTGAGGCGGCGCCACACTACTTTGAAAAGTACTGGGGCAAATGCCAGCTCACCACACATTTGCCGGTGGCTCTGATACTTGTGCCCACTGCTCTTTCCATTTACTGTTGTTCTGTATGTACACAGGTTATGCACTCACAGAAGTTGAATGAGCCTCTTCTAAAGCCCTGGGTCATTGTGAGTAGCCCTGGGAAGGTGGAGTGTATCCATTGTACCTGCATGGCAGGGATAGCTGAGACCTGTACTCATGTAGATGCTCTCGTTAAAGATGGAGGCAACAGTTCAAATTCATGGCACAAAGACGGTCACTGATGTGCAAGCATACTGGGTTTTGCCCAGTAACTTCAGCAAGATCCATCCAGAGGTGGGATATAGGATCAACTACACCTCCTCAGTTGCACAAACAAAGACATTAGAACAGCAAATAAATACCCCCATATCTTCTTCTGCATCTCCTTGGACTCCATCTCTCTCAACTTCGTTCATGTTGTTTTGTTCATTTTGGCCTCCCTCAGATTCTCTCAAATTATGTCTGTTGTCTGCGCCCATGCCGTTCTGATAATGTGGCTGTGACTTCCAGGTTAGCCCTGGTGCAGGTTTGGAGCCCAGTCTGGATGAGACTTGTCCATCTCATATGGTGGTTTACCTTTGGGGAGACAACAGTATACATATTGAAACAAATGATTGGCAATCAATAGCGGGCGCTCGTTTTAATTCATTGCAATTATTGTTAATTCATTATAAAGCTAGTGAATTGTAACCAAATGCTTTTGAATTGTGTGTAAAGAAACATTAACAGTAACAGATACGTTGTACACACAATGTGATTGAATGTATTTTCAGTGTCTCACGTTTCAGTTCCAATTGAACTCATGTGGCAAACATACTTTCAAGTTTTATAAAGAATTTCTTGTGCTTCATCTTGAGTGCTTTGTTTTGATCACATTCATTGATTCATTGATTCAGCACACATTTTTTTGAACTAGCCTAACTTAGCTTGCTCACTTTGACGCAGTTCATAGAATGGTGCTAAGTTACAAAATGCAGAGGAACCTATTACTACTCCTCACACAAGGAGAACACAGTCATTTGCTAAGTGAAGTAAACTTACAGTACCTGAATGAAATGGTTAGGGACCGTCAATAAATTATATGCCTCAAAGTTAGTGATTCAATAGCATTTTAACCATGTGCGTTAGAAACCTCCAACCACTTTTCAGTTGTTTTGAGAGGACCCCCACATGTTGCACATCCTTTGGAATTTCCAAAAAAAAATTAGAATTTTTTTGGTGACTTTTTAAAGATTTCAAAATTCAATAGCTTTTTTGTTGAATGACTTAGAAACATCAAACCACTTTTCAGTTGTTCAGAGAGGACCCCCACATGTTGCACAGCCTTTGGAATTTCAAAAAAATGTTTAGAATTTTTTTGGTGACTTTTTAAAGATTTCAAAATTCAATAGCTTTTTTGTTGAATGACTTAGAAACATCAAACCACTTTTCAGTTGTTTTGAGAGGACTCCCACATGTTGCACAGCCTTTAGGTTTTGCAATGTTGTTTATAAATAAGCAATCATTTTTTAAATGTATAGTACACTGCTCCAAAAAATAAAGGGAACACTAAGATAACACATCCTAGATCTGAATGAATGAACTAATGGTATGAAATACATTTGTCTTTAAATAGTTGAATGTGTTGACAACAAAATCACACAAAATTATCAATGGAAATCAAATGTATCAACCCTTTGAGGTCTGGATATGGAGTCACTCTCAAAATCAAAGTGGAAAACCACACTACAGGCTGATCCAACTTTGATGTACTGTCCTTAAAACAAGTCAAAATTAGGCTCAGTAGTGTGTGTGGCCTCCATGTGCCCGTATGACCTCCCTACAAAGCCTGGGCATGCTGCTGATGAGGCGGCGGATGGTCTCCTGAGGGATGTCCTCCCAGACCTGGACTAAAGCATCCGCCAACTCCTGGACAGTCTGTGGCGTAATGTGGCATTGGTGGATGGAGCGAGACATGATGTCCCAGATGTGCTCAATCGGATTCAGGTCTGGGAAACGGGCGGGCCACTCCATAGCATCATTGCCTTCCTCTTGCAGGAACTGCTGACACACTCCAGCCACATGAGGTCTAGCATTAGTAGGAACCCAGGGCCAACTGCACCAGCATATGGTCTCACAAGGGGTCTGAGGATCTCATCTTGGTACCAATTGGCAGTCAGGCTACCTCTGGGGAGCACATGGAGGGCTGTGCGGCCCCCAAAGAAATGCCACCCCACACCATTACTGACCAACTGCCAAACGAGTCATGCTGGAGGATGTTGCAGGCAGCAGATCGTTTCCACGGCATCTCCAGACTCTGTCACGTCTGTCACATGTGCTCAATGTGAACCTGCTTTCATCTGTGAAGAGCACAGGGCACCAGTGGCAAATTTGCCAATCTTGGTGTTCTCTGGCAAATGCCAAACGTCCTGCACAGTGTTGGGCTGTAAGCACAACCCCCACCTGTGGACGTCGGGCCCTCATACCACCCTCATGGAGTTTGTTTCTGACCGTTTGAGTGGACACATGCACATTTGTGGCCTGCTGGAGGTCATTTTGCAGGGCTCTGGCAGTGCTCCTCCTGCTCTTCCTTGCACAAAGGCAGAGGTAGCGGTCCTGTTGCTGGGTTGTTGCATTCCTACGGCCTCCATGTCTCCTGATGTACTGGACTGTCTCCTGGTAGCGCCTCCATGCTCTGGACACTATGCTGACAGACACAGCAAACCATCTTGCCACAGCTCGCATTGATTTGCCATCCTGGATGAGCTGCACTACCTGAGCCACTTGTGTGGGTTGTAGACTCTGTCTCTTGCTACCACTAGAGTGAAAGCTCTGCCAGCATTCGAAAGTGACCAAAACATCAGCCAGGAAGCATAGGAACTGAGAAGTGGTCTGTGGTCACCACCTGCAGAACCACTCCTTTATTGGGGGAGTCTTGCTAATTGCCTATAATTTCCACATGTTGTCTGTTCCATTTGCACAACAGCATGTGAAATTATTTGTCAATCAGTGTTGCTTCCTGAGTGGACAGTGTGATTTCACAGAAGAGTGATTGACTTGGAGTTACATTGTGTTGTTGAAGTGTTCCCTTTTTTTGAGCAGTTTACTATCTATCTATCATCATCTAACTATCTGTCTGTCTGCTCCGTCAGACAGAGATATCGACAAGAATATCAGTTTTAAACATGATTTTGTTCTGTTTACCGTATTATTTGTGAGGATGAATTACATAACATTACAATATATTTACAGAACATATTTGAGTCTTCTTTTTGCAAATATTTCTTAATTTGCATTTATCTTGTTTTATTTTGTTTGTTTTTCACTGCAGGCTGTTAATTGTAAGAATAGCTTTGTGAAATCTTCATATTATTAATGAGGCAGTATTTCGAATTTATTTTACACAACAGTCTGCAGTTTCACACACTTTCATTTGTTTCATCCATCTGCTGATGAAGCAGCCATTTCTCATTTCACCCGTTTCTGTGCGTAAGCCTTGGTCAGAGCGTCCATGAAGGACCGCACATTTTCCTGTCAAGTTTGCTTTTTATAAATCCCAATTCTTGCATAGAGAGCGGCATAAGTCTTCTTTTGTGCGTACGTGCAGGGGCGTTGGACTGGGGGTAAAACCAATATTGATTACCAGGGCCCAAGGGGAGAGAGGGCCCCTAAAACAGCTGGAATATATTTTTTTTACCTGGATATTTACCTGGGGGTCCATCAGGACTGCTTATACATTGGGCCCAGGATCTTGTGCTACGCCCCTGCGTACGCAACATTTATAAATGAGAAGTCAGGATTGCAGTTTGTCCTTAATGAGACTTTTAATAAAACTATAACTTAACTTTACATAATAAAAATTAAATGATTGTGTTAAATCAAACAAATGGCAATCTAACAAAGCAAACACTCTGAGGGGGAATCTCCAGCTCTTCTCAGGCTGTTTTTTCTAGCAGCAACCATTTGGACCATGAACTGCTTTTGGTAGCCATTCTAGAGTGTTTGTTTTGTTACATTGCTATTTGTTTTATTATAGACAGTGATTTAATTTGTATTGTGTGAAGTTAAGTTGTATTTTTATTAAAAGGCTCATAAAGGTCAAACTGCAATCCTGACTCCTGGTCTCCTGTTACAGAAATGGTTATATGGTATATGGAGCAAGGACAGAAGAGGGAATCGTGAAGAAGTAGCTAGAGAAAATAAAAAGGAAAATGTTGTTTCAGGGGGAAAGCTCTTGAAAGGTAGGCTACATTATACGACCCACTAGCAGTCCGTATGGTTAACACTAGGAGCGCTGCACCATTCATACCTGAATCAATCAAATATATTTTATAAAGCCTTTTTTTACATCACTTTTTAATGCAACTGCCAGAAGTGCAGTCATGTAGTCATTTGGGTAAAATGATAAGAAATGTAATGTTTAATCAATCAATTAAAAACTATCTAATTAAGCCACTTGTTTCCATATTTCCACCTGTATTGGCTTATCAAAATAAATACAAGCTTAGACATATAGTTTATCTTTAGGCCTTCTTCTGTAGTGCATTTAATAAATGATAGTTTATACATTATGTTTATGCTTTACATAACATCAATGCATTTACATGGCTCACATTTGCTTTACTCTTTTTGGCGATGGTCTGGTCACTAACTAGCCATATTAGTGGGTGAATTCTGGGACACGCACGCACACACGCAAGTACGCACGCACGCATGCAAAATTCTAATTTTTTTTTTTGAAATTCCAAAGGCTGTGCAACATGTGGGGGTCCTCTCTGACATTGTGAAACGTGGTTTAAGGGCTCTAAATCATTCAACAAAAAAGCTATTGAATTTTGAAATCTTTAAAAAGTCACCAAAAAAATTCTAAACATTTTTTTGAAATTTCAAAGGCTGTGCAACATGTGGGGGTCCTCTTTGACATTGTGAAAAGTGGTTTGAGGTCTCTAAGTCATTCAACAAAAAAGCTATTGAATTTTGAAATCTTTAAAAAGTCACCAAAAAAATTCAAAAAAAAAAATTGAATTTCAAAAGCCTGTGCAACATGTCGGTGTCGTCTTTAAACAATTAAAAAGTGGTTGGAGGTCTCCAACGCACATGGTTAAAATGCTATTGAATCACTAACTTTGAGACATATAATTTATTGATGGTCCCTAACCATACACAGACCGCGGTGTACTTCGTCTGATACACCGGGTTATCGTGTGGCTGAGCCCAGGACTGATTTCGGGATTCGAATATCCGTTGAATATCCAATATCCAACCAACTTTACCTCGGTTCCAGACCATCCGTCTTCGCTTGGATACCTCGGACACATGACTCCATTCTGTTTCCAGGCCGGAAAACAATAAAACTAAAGTCCGTTGTCTATCTTTAAGCCCCGTCGAACGTGTAAACGGACATTACATTCAACAACACAACAGGTTCTTCCCATGACTAACATATCCTCGGCGTGTTACAACAATGACTGTAAACAAAACAAGTGGCCTCACAAAATGGCGATTTTTCCCATCAGCCAGCGCAGCGCTAGAGCCGTGACGTCACGCCCCCAAGCTCTATATAGCAGCAAGCACACACTGGCGCGAAGCTAGCGAGTGTTTTCAGTTTATTCCTATGGAACTTGAGCTTGTGTGAGCCAAGCTAAACTTCCATAGGACTGAACTGAAAACGCTCGGTTTGCTCCGCTGGCACCGCGCCAGTGTGCACCATACAGTTTGATGGTGTGCATATAGCATATTTGTGCATATTTGACGGTGTGCACGCACCGTCAAACAGTAGACATGTGACGGCAAGCGTAGATGTTGACGATGACTCAATCAAATCTTAGGTGTAGCGGAATTTGTGACTTTCCGTAGACTAACAATAAAAATAATACATCACCACCGTGAGAATCACCAGTAACCACCGTTTTAATGCAAAAGGCATTAATATGACTAGTGCGAGAGCCACGGAGATAACAAGGTGCATCAGTGTTTTCATGGCAACCAGGTGTTGTATTTACTATCTCTTTCTCTAAATGTGTACATAGATTTTTGTTTTTTATAATGTGTTGATGGTTATTACGGAAGAGCATTAGAGCCAAGTTGGGAACGGAAAAAAATAAATAATGGTTCATTTCTGAGAATAAAATCAGAATTTCCGAGAATAAAACTTAGAATTTCTGAGATTAAAGTCAGAATTTCTGAGAAAAAAACTCTGAATATCTGACATTAAAGACAGAATGTCTGAGAATAAAGTCAGAATAAATTTCTGTGAAAAAGTCAGTATTTCTGAGATTAATATCAGAATTTCTGAGAATAAAGTCAGAATAAATATCTGAAAAAAGTTCTAATTTGCATCCGTCCTACCGGATAACTTTTTTTCAGAAATTTATTCTGACTTTATTCTCAGAAATTCTGATATTAATCTCAGAAATACTGACTTTTTTCTCAAAAAATGTATTCAGACTTTATTCTCAGAAATTCTGTCTTTAATGTCAGATATTCTGAGTTTTTTTTTCAGATATTTATTCTGAATTTTTTTCTCATAAATTCTGACTTTAATCGCAGAAATTCTGAGTTTTATTCTCAGAAATTCTGATTTTCTTCTCAGAAATTAACCTTTAATTATTTTTTTCCATTCCCAACTTGGCCCTAATGCTCTTCCGTAGGTTATGGCATATTTTTCTAAACGTGTTTTTTTTAGGTCTTGCTAGTGTAATGATACAAATTAAAACAAAATTAAAATGTTGCCTTTATTACAAAGTAAAACCCCTGTCAATGTGGTACTAATTTCACATAGTCTTTTTACATAGTGTGCGAAGGTATCACTGTCCAGCCTGTGAGGGATGCCCCGGGTGTCGGTCAATACAGGCGCTCCTCTTCCCCGGAGTTTTAGTAGTCACCCAGTAATAAGGACCGTTATGTTATTTTCGCCTGTTTGTGTTTGCCTTTTATAAGGTCCTGTTAATATTTCTGTATTATAATGAGAAACTATCGTCCGGAATTGTCCGCCTGTTTAGTTGTAGGAGGGGGCGGGATATATCTAGTATACTTTACCTGTAATATACAGGCGGGGTGCGCTGATTACACACGCAGGTGTTTTCCATTTGTTATCGGTTAGGCCCCGTATTTAAGCCTCCTGTTTCGGCACTTCCGTGTCGGTTATTGTTTCATGTATTTGGCATTTCGCTCCTGCCTTTCTTGTGTTGTCATTTGTACACAGATATTCTGGGCTTTGGAATCTATTAAATTACCTCCACTACTGCATCTGTCTCCTCGATCCTTGAAACACGACAGAATAACCGAGCTATCATGGAGACAGCAGCGACAGGGGGCTTCCAGATGGCGCTGGAGGAGAGGGACCAGGTCTTACAACACCACCACAACCAGCTTGCCAACCTAGAGGTTGCGATGGCCGAAGTCCTGCAAAGACTCCGCCGCATGGACACCACCAGCATTCCGCCTCCCGTGAACCCTAACCCCCCTCGGGAGGAGTGTGCTACACGTGAGGGGTCGGAAGAGGTCACCCTTTCCCTCCCGGAGAGGTACGACGGGCACCCGGAACGCTGCCGCAGCTTCCTGCTACAGTGTGGGCTGTATTTTGCACATCGGCCTGGTCAACGGCTCACGGACAAGGCGAAGATAGCCACTGTGATTTCGGTTACCGCTCTTTGGGAGACAGAGGGGTCCGCTACGGAAGACTACGACGAGTTCAAGGAGTTATTCAGGGCAGTCTTTGACCATCCCTCGGCCGGGAGGGAGCGCGGAGACAGGCTTCTTCACCTCCGCCAGGGGACGAGGACCACGGCTGAATACGCCCTGGAATTTCGGACACTCGCGGTGGCGAGTGGTTGAAATGAGTCGGCCCTCCTCTCCTTATTTTGTGACGGATTGAGGGAGGAGGTGAAGGTGGAATTAGCCTGTCGGGATGACCATGCCACACTAGACCAACTCATCGCTATGGCCACCAAGCTGGACCGCTTATTACGCGCCCAGAGGAAACCCTCAGGATGCGCCTCAGCACTCCAGGTGGACCACCCAAGGGAAGAGCCTATGGAAGTGGACACCGCCAGACTCACGCCTACCGAGAGAGGGAGACGGATTCGTTTGGGTCTATGCCTGTACTGCGGCGAGGAGGGTCATCTCTTGGCACACTGCCCCAACATACAAGGCGTGCCGCGCCTCCAGGGAAGAACTCCTGCCGCCGGCTCTAAGGTAGGCCTGTTACTTTCCAGCCTTACTTTGTCTGAGGATGTTTTATCCGTAGACGTTGTCCTCGCAGAAATACCCGAGGCAGGCCAGATAACTGTCTTGATCAACTCAGGAGCTGCCGGCAACTTCATAGACGAAGGGCTAGTTCGGGCATGGGCAATTCCGGTTGAACTCTTGTCTCCTCCTGTCCCCATCCTAGCTGTGGACGGGCGCCCTATTGGTAGGGGTAAGGTCACTGAAAGCACCCAACCGCTCCACATGTTCATGGCACCACAACACACAGAGACCATACAGTTTTTGATTATTCCTTCCCCCGCACACCCCGTAGTGTTGGGTATGCCTTGGTTGTGTAGGCACAATCCTGTCATCAGATGGAGGGACCGAAGGGTTTCTAAATGGTCGAACGAATGTATGCACAAATGTACCACAGCTTCTCTCTACACCACGTCCATTGAAAGCCCGCAAATAACTATGCCTGTGTCCACAGCTATCCCTCCAGAGTACCAGGATCTAGAGGAGGCTTTTTCCGCTACCCGAGCCACCCATCTGCCACAACATCGACCTTGGGACTGCGCCGTTGACCTGTATCCAGGTGTGGCGTTACCACGGAGCCATGTGTACCCATTATCCATCACCAAAACGAAGGCGATGGATACGTACGTCCAGGAGGCCCTGTCACAAGGACACATCAGACCATCCACCTCCCCTGTCTCCTCAAGCTTTTTCTTCTTCTAAAAAAAGGAAGGGGGACTGCGCCCCTGCGTGGATTACCGAGCCCTAAATAAAATAACGGTGAAGTATCGATACCCATTACCCTTGATACATGCAGCGGTTGTATTGATGCATGGTGCTCGGTTCTTCACCAAACTAGATCTCCGCAGCGCCTACAACCTGGTGCGCATCCGGGAGGGGGATGAATGGAAGACGGCCTTCAGTACCACCTCGGGCCACTATGAATACCTGGTAATGCCCTACGGCCTGTCCAACGCTCCTTCGGAATTCCAAGCTTTCATAAATGAAATCTTCAATGATTTACTAAATCTTTCAGTGTTGGTTTACATTGATGATATATTGATTTTCTCCCCCTCCTACGAATCACATGTCGGTCACGTGAGGGAGGTCCTGACGCGGCTGCTGCACCATCACCTATATGCCAAGGCGGAGAAGTGCAGCTTCCACCAACCCTCCATGTCCTTCCTGGGCTACACCATCACGGAACAGGTGCTGGAAATGGAGATCCACAAGGTGGAGGCTGTGAAGACCTGGCCTGTGCCCACCCCGATTAAGGAGCTTCAGAGATTTTTAGGCTTCGCCAATTACTACCAGCGTTTTATACGGTCATTCAGTGCTGTGGCCGCTCCCTTAACGGCACTGCTGAAGGGAGGACTGTGACGCCTTCCTTGGTCTCCGGAGGTCGAAAGGGCATTCCGCGCCTTGAAGGACCGGTTCACCACAGCTCCCATCCTTAAACACCCTGACCCCAGCCTCCCTTTTGTGGTGGAAGTCGACGCCTCTGAAGTCGGCCTCGGGGCAGTATTGTCACAACGTCAAGGTAACCCCTCCAGAATGTATCCTTGTGCTTTTTATTCTAGGAAACTCAGTCAAGCGGAACAGAACTATGATGTCGGGGACAGAGAACTGCTCGCAGTGGTGGAGGCACTGAAGCGTTGGCGACATTGGTTGGAGGGGGCCAACCACCCTTTCCTTGTCTGGACAGACCATCGGAACTTGGAATACCTGAAGGCAGCTCGGAGACTCAACTCTCGACAGGCCAGGTGGGCGTTATTTTTAACCTGTTTCGATTTCACCCTGTCATACTGTCCAGGCTCAAAGAACGCCAAGGCTGACGCGTTATCGCATATGTATGAGGAACAGACGAAAAGCGCAGTGGAGGGTCCGATCATCCCTCCGGCTAGGATAATCGCCCCCATACGATGGGAGATCGACGAGGACATACGACAACGGCAGGAAACTGACCCTCCACCCAGTCACTGTCCTCCTGGGCTTCTCTATGTCCCTGTTGATTGTAGGGACCGATTGCTGACATGGGCGCATACGTTGGTGACGTCGGGACACTCAGGGATTACGCGCACCATCCGGGCGCTCCAGGCCAAGTACTGGTAAACTCACCTACCTCAGGACGTGCGGCGGTACGTCACCTCCTGTTCCACCTGCGCGCAATGCACCAGCCCACGCCATCTACCATTTGGTAAGCTCCTACCCCTACCCGTCCCGTAACGACCCTGGTCCCACCTGTCGGTCGACTTTGTGACAGATTTACCATTGTCTAAAGGCTGTACTACGGTGTTGTTAGCGGTGGACCAGTTTTCAAAGTCTTGTCGGCTAATCCCTTTTCCTGGTCTTCCCACAGCATTGCAGACAGCGGAAGCTTTGTTTACGTATGTCTTCCGGATCTACGGCCTGCCAGAGGACATTGTAACGGACCGGGGGCCTCAATTTACATCACGTGTCTGGAAGGCATTCATGGCTAAACTGGGAGTGGCCGTTAGTTTAGCCTCGGGTTATCACCCGCAGTCTAACGGTCAGGTGGAGAGGACCAACCAAGAAATTGGGAGGTTCCTCCGGTCTTACTGTAGGGACCGGCCAGGGGATTGGGCCGACGTTCTGTCCTGGGCAGAGTATGCGCAGAACTCCCTCCGCCACTCCGCTACATTGTTAACCCCTTTTCAATGTGTCTTAGGCTTCCAGCCCACCCTGGCACCCTGGCATCCCAGCACCCAACAGATCCCGGCTGTGGACGATTGGTTCAGGCGGGCGGTGGAGTTATGGACCGCAGCTCATGCGCGCCTCCAACGGGCCGTAAGGCGCTACAAGACGCAGGCCGACAGGCACAGGGCGGAGGCTCCCTCCTTTCTCCCGGGGGACCGGGTATGGGTGTCCGCGAAGGACATGTCCCTCAACACCCCGTGCAGGAAACTGTCCCCCCGCTTCCTGGGTCCTTTCCCGGTGGTTCGCAGGATCAACGAGGTCACCTACACCTTAAAGCTACCTGCTCATATGAGGCTCTTACCCTCATTCCATGTTTCCCTCCTTAGGCCGGTGGTGCGGGGTCCTTTGGACAGTGATGACGGTCGGACGGAGGTCCCGGCTCCGCTGCTGGTCGATAGAGAACCGGCGTATGCCATTCGACGTCTGTTGGATTCCAGACGGAGAGGGCGTCGGTTGCAGTACCTCGTTGACTGGGAGAAGTACGGGCCGAAGGAGAGGAGTTGGGTCCCCGCTGCTGACATCTTGGACCCCTCCCTGCGTCAGGACTATCATCGCCTCCGTCCGGATAGGCCGGGTCCTCGTCCGCGGGGTCGTCCTCGCTCTCGCCTGTCTTCAGCGGCTGGAGCCGCTTCTGGAGGGGGGGTATTGTGAGGGATGCCCCCGGTGTCGGTCAATACAGGCGCTCCTCTTCCCCAGAGTAATAAGGACCGTTATGTTATTTTCGCCTGTTTGTGTTTGCCTTTTATCAGGTCCTGTTATTATTTCTGTATTATAATGAGAGACTATCGTGCGGAATTGTCCGCCTGTTTAGTTGTAGGAGGGGGCGGGATATATCTAGTATGCTTTACCTGTGATATACAGGCGGGGTGCGCTGATTACGTACGCAGGTGTTTTCCATTTGTTATCGGTTAGGCCCCGTATTTAAGCCACCTGTTTCGGCACTTCCGTGTCTGTTATTGTTTCATGTATTTGGCATTTCGCTCCTGCCTTTCTTGTGTTGTCATTTGTACACGGATATTCTGGGCTTTGGAATCTATTCAATTACCTCCTCTACTGCATCTGTCTCCTCGATCCTTGAAACACGACACAGCCTCTTGAACAGACAGACAGAAAAACTGAGTTGAAACAACCTTGAAGGGATGTGCAGCATTTTGACTGAGAAATAATGAAAGGGACACTTTCATTTATAATTTGTCTAAAATCTAATTTGTAAAAAAATCGTGAGAAAATCGTATCGTGAAACCAGTGTCGTGAATCGTATCGCATCGTGAGTAGAGTGAATCGTTATTTGCCTACGTTCCACAATTGCAATTTTTAGGTATACATACGTGTCTCATATGTTCAGAAAGCTTAGACACTCAGGAATTTAGCAAATGTCTCCGTTTTAAAATAGCTCTGTCGACCATGTGATAAACATGTGATAATATGAGGTGTGTGCCATGAAAACAAAGCCATTAGCTTGCTAGCAGCTACTAAGCAATAGCAAAAAAAACTGAGCTTAATAACACATATACACAGACAAAAATAGTCCTTACAGTAAAAAATCTTACTTTTTCATAATCAAAGAGTCCCAGTAATGACATAAAGCATAGTTTTCCTAGGTAAAATCTATCTTGTTATATGAAAATGACATTTTCATGACCCTACATTTGAGAATCTATTTTGAAATTAACCGCAGGCTCTGTGTTTATGGACATGCTTCCGAACCAAACAGACATTTTTAATGTGTCCTAACCTCTCAGATGTCTTCATATATGTCATTCTTAAGAAACAGATATGTTATAAATGTGCAAGATCTTCCATTTTAACCAAGTTTGCCAGAGCTACTTTACAAAAGAGATTTGTTGTTCTGTCTCATGACCTGGATGTAAACGTCATCATGGTGCATTTTTTGTAAAAATATAATTTTACAAATAATGCTATAGCTTATTGGTTGTTCACTTTATCATTCAAAAACTTTTGACATATGTTTTCATCCCCTGGGGGACATGATTAGAAATGTTTCCAGGACCCTATCTCAATATATGGCTTTGTAGTTGTCTTTCAAAGAGGATATAGAAAAATAAAAACAGAAAATAATCATGAATTTTCTTTATTTCATCTTGTGCCATATTCACTGTCAACATTCATTTAAATTCTTTTTACATATCCCCAAAATTCTAAGTCTCTCCTTTTAAAATATATCAACCATATGTAGGCCTATGTACTTACTTCAGATGTAAATGTAATACGTCAACTCACCCCTATCTTAACAGCTACTTTGTTACCAAGGGTCTGTTAAAGTTTCTCCTTTTGAGTCCATCTGACAAAACCGCCTTGAGGAGTAGCATTCTGTTAACTTTTGTTTGTCAAAGTTCTTTCTACTTATACCATTATGTACAATCTATTGGGTCAGAGGCTCCTTCATTTGACATCTATTCCACACCATCATGAGATGTCTGTTTTACAAAATGGACACATTGTAGTAATAAAACATTTCTAGATATGCATTTGCCCTTTAATCTTATTCAGGAGCAGTCTTCAAAAGATAGATAATAGTCATCCCCTACATTCTGTACATGAACCCTTAATTAATGATTTTAGTATATGCAGACTTTATAAAAATTATTGTTATTTAACATTTCAATTCCTGTCATATTTGTATTAGTACACTGGTGATTAGTGTTTATCCCTCTCCTATTTGTATTAGTACACTGGTATAGTAAATGTAGGGTACATGATTAATTTATTACAACACACATTTCATTCTAAATTCAATTCTTCTTCATCTAACCTGGACACAGGCGTCTAGACTACAGAAAACAGAGACACTGAGGAGTCATTATAAACGCAAAACCCGGGATAGAGGGGCTCAGTGAATATGGTGTTGAATGTGTACAGGTGGGTCAGTGTGTCAGAGGAGACCCTGTAGAAGGACAGAGTGCCGGCTGGGCAGTCCAGATACAATCCTACTCTGTGGGAGTCTGAGGGGGTGACAGGTAGGTAAGTACTCTTATTATTGTGACAGGCATAATAACTGTTACCAAAACAGTACAGACTCCAGGACTTGTCATTATGTCCAAACAGAGTGTTATTACTCCCTGTATTTGTATTATTACCCTTCCTGTTGATTCCTTTATATGTCACTGCTATACTAGCCCCTACCCCACTCCACTCCACCTCCCAGTAACAGCGTCCAGTCAGACCCTCTCTACACAACACCTGGTACCAGTAATCAAATCTCTCTGGGTGATCAGGATACGGCTGCTCCTCTTTACTCCATATCACCTTCTTGTTCTCTTCAGAGAGAAAAAGTCTTGTTTGTGTTGTGTTTGTGTCCAGAGTGAGATCACAAGCATCTAAATGGGAAATCAATACAACAAATCTTATTTTATATAATAAAAATCACATCATTATTTTAAATAATCCTCAAATCTAAATACCTTGTATACAGTATGTTTGAATAAAATTAAAAAATTGTTAAACACTTGAGTGTCTCTGCAAGCCCTCACCCCAGCTGCAGTTTTTAATATTCTTTTTATTGACAGGACAAGAAGAAGCAGAACCCATGGAGATAGGTAGGGGGAGACAGAGAGGAAGGGCACAGACAATAGGCCCAGCCGGGGCTCAAACCCGCGTCACCAGCAGACCCATGTGCTCCAGAGTCATGGAGACCACAACACAAACTTCAGCACAAAGTTATTCTGATTTCTCTTTAAAATACAGTGTCCTTGAAAAAGGAAGTTTTTTTTGCTGTGTTTATAACTATTCATCCATCCATCCATTTTCGTCCGCTTATCCGGAATCGGGTCGCGGGGGCAGCAGCTCCAGCAGGTGACCCCAAACGTCCTTTTCCCGAGCCACATTAACCAGCTCCGACTGGGGGATCCCGAGGCGTTCCCAGGCCAGGTTGGAGATATAATCCCGCCACCTAGTCCTGGGTCTTCCCCGAGGCCTCCTCCCAGCTGGACGTGCCTGGAACACCTCCCTAGGGAGGCGCCCAGGGGGCATCCTTACCAGATGCCCAAACCACCT
>JACXGM010022265.1:0-16812 GCA_016801145.1 Umbra pygmaea | reverse complement strand
TGGAAGATGTCATAAGCTTATGAAGATATGCTCGCTAACTATGTGTTATCTGGTATCAACCCGAGAAATCGCGGATCTGTTCGGTGTGACACAATGCATGATTCAGAGGAGATCGATTTATCAACCTGAGAGGAGATCTCTAAATCGTGCTTTGTGACACACCAAACAGATCGGCGATTTCTAAGGTTGATAGATCTCCACCGAATCATGCTTTTTGACACACTAAACAGATCGGCGATTTCTCAGGTTGATAGACCAGACAACACAAAGAAAAACATAAACACAAAAAAACAGTGCTCAATCGGTCTCAAACTAATTCAAACGTTGATATCTATGTCTATATTTTGAAGATCACTTATCCGCCCGAGTTTTTCAATAAAGTCTTCAATACGGGTGCTGTTGATTTGGTTTGAATCTGTGAGATAACCACGCCCCATTCATTTGAATATAACAAATGGATATTATGAAATGTGCCATAATGAAATAAGAGTGCCTTGAAATAAATAAATGTGGAATTATGAAATAAAATTCCCCTGAAATAAATAAAAGGTTTCCTTTGAAAAACACCATTATGAAATAAAAAACAATTTCATATTTTATTGGACTGTGTTTATATATTTATATTTAAACATTTATATATTTATTGTGTCATTTATTTATTTCAGGACTTATTTCATAGCCATATTTATTTATTTAATATTGACAAAAATGGCTTTCCATACTTCAGTGCCCAAACGCTTAAGTGTTATTAAAAGAAAATGTGATTTTACAAAGTGATAAACATTTGACTGTCCCAACTATTTTGGAGTGTGTTGCAGTCATCAGATTTGAAATGGGTGTATATTTTCAAAAACATATTAAATTTACAAAGAAAACCATTAAATAATATCACATAATATACAGGGTGAATTGATTTTAAAATTACGATTTATTTTCAGCATTTTCCATACAGTCCCGTTTTTCAGAATTAGGGTTGTATTATGTCCAACACAATTCCAATCAAAAGACAAACTAATAAAAGATAAGAAACTGAAGCCAAATATTGCTATACAGTATGCAACTTATGCAACTCCACTATGTAGCATGTATCCTACCTGGCTGATGCTTTGATCCTGTGGAGGACCAAGGAACTTGATAGTCAATTGACGATTTATCACCCAATGCTCTACACTATCCTAAAATAAGCCAGCAATGTGCAAATTAATAATATATTGTGATATTTATATAGGTATTATACAATATAGTACTATAACCTGATGTTCTATTATTGTTCTATTAATGTTATATTATTCCCAATTTCCCTAAATACATTACTTGATAAACATATTAGCACAATAAAATATGCTGCAGTTGTCAAAATGATTAGCTAGCAAGTAGGGTTTTCCTCATAGCTATAATCTAACACTCTAATCAGATAAAACAAATTAACTGCATTAATTGGTAACACATGTATTTTTTGTGAAGGAAAACAATGTATCATCAATAAGATTGCTATTCACAATAGGCCTAATCATGATTTTTAGCTGACAGCCTGTAAACAAGTGGCTTGTTTGGCTTTGTTTAAAGTTAACTGATGGTAGCTTGTCTAGCTAGCCAGTAGAGTCTACTTGTGTGGCTGATTTCATGTCCCTGACATTTAAAAAAGAGATGGAGTTGACGAAGTCTGAGGTTAATAAAGCAGGAACTCTCCTGCTCTGTCTCAAAACTACAGCTCTAATAATGAACCTGTTTGAATGTGCGATGCTCCTTTCCAGTTTATGCTTATTTTGCTAATACGCTTACTAAACGTTTAGCAAAAATCACCCTCTAATCAAGTTAAACAAATCTTGATATCTTCAAAAATAATAATAAATAATGTCATTGATTAATTGATTATTTTAGACATATTTAGCATTCACAAAATTCATAAAATCATCAAAAAAGAAATGACATCCTATATTACGTTAAAAAACAGAGGCTAGGCATGCAACGTTAGACAACACCATAGAGCTAGCATGACTCTACACTTTGTCCGGTGTGTTAGCTTATCTGCAAAACTGGAATCTACATATGGTAAGCATTATTAAACATCAGTAATCTATGTAACTCATTCTATGATACAACCTGGAATATGTTAGTTTTAACATTAGTGGAGAAGAAAAGGCTCATAAACAGTTAAGTGTCCAATGGACAACGGTTGACATTGACATGACAGGGGGATCTTCTTCTTTGATTTAATGGCGGATCGCAACCATCTGAGAGGTGCATACACCGCCACCTACTGTCAGGCCATGGAGACATGTTAGCGCAGCTGACTACTCTGTTGCTGCTGCAAAACTAACAAATCGGTTTAATGCGGAAGTAGGCCATTAGAGCTTTGCAATGGAACGGTACAATACAAAATGGCTGCCGCTCTGACCATTCTGCTACATTGATTTGAATTGGAATGGCATTTCTAATCATTCCATTTCTATGAAATGACCATTCGACTCATAGAGCTACAGTAAACTTAATTTCCCTGTGTGACGGTAATCTAGAAGATGGGCAAGGCTATAAGCCGTTTATCAATATGCGATCTTGTCCTTGTTCTTGACACTGAGAAACGGACCAGTCCAAGTCTTTACGTTAGACTCAGCGGAGAAGACCAATAAAGAGTATGGAGCTTATGATTAGTGCCATCATGCAACAAAAACGTCCGATACTCTACAGAATAGAATGTAGAAGGGCTGATGCTGCTGAGTACCAGCCCACTACAACCACTAATCCTAGAATTATCATCAGTATTAATTCAAAAAACCATATTGTTCTCTCTCTCCCTGCAGAATCTTATTCAGGAGGTGAGATACCAGTGCAAGGCAGAAACCTGCTGGATGACATGATTGCCGGTCTGGGTGGAGAGACAAGGGGCTGGATAGGAACAGGTCCTGCTACTGACTCTGTGAAGCCCCATGGACTGATTCATCATAGACCATAGAACTATTATACTCTGGATAGTGTAAGACCCTATTGTAATGCTTCTTGAAATAAAATTTAATTAATTTGTTTAATTAAAATTGTTCCATTAAACATGATGCATTCTGTTAAAAATGTAAATATGCATACTGGGCTAACTGATGAAACATCTTTAAAACCACATAAATAAATAAATGTAAATATGCTTACTTTAACATTAGATTTCACATAGGGTAGCGAGTGAATACGGTGACATTTTTTATTTCTCCAGATTTGGACACATGGGTAAGTTGAGCTAAACCACATTCCAACCACATTCATTGATGAAGATAACTTTTGAGACACTGATTTTTCTGCATAATGTCAATATATATGCCAAAAGATACAAAAACATATGTTTACATTATTATTTTGTTATTGTGGAATATATGTTAACCATAATACATAATGTCTTTGAAATCCATATTGGCAAGCCCCCATGTTTTGAAAACCATTGTAACAGTGTTGGGGTACATACAAATAGGTAGATGAAACACTGTTAGGTCTGGAAATATCTGGACACTGACACAACTTTCATAATTTTGGCTCTGTTCTGCACCACAATGGTATTGAAATGAAACAACTGAAATGCAATTGAAGTGCACACTTTCAGCTTTAATTCAATGGGTTGAAAAAAAGAATTGTATGAAACATTTAGGAATTGCAACCATTTTCATATAGATTTCACTTAGTTCAGGGGCTCAGATGTAATTTCACCAATTAACACAATCATAAATTAAATGTACAATTTTCATACTTTGTCAAAAATCCTTTGCAGACAATGACTGCTTGAAGTCTGGAACGCATGGACATCCCCAAACGCTGGGTTTCCTCCTTTGTGATTCTTTGCCAGGCCTTTACTGTAGCTGTCTTCATGTGTAATTTGTTCATGATTCTTTCTGCCGCCTTAAGTTTTGTCTTCAGCATGTAAAATGCATGCTCGATTTGGGTTGAGATCAGGTGATTGACCCGGCTATTGCAGAACATTTCATTTCTTTGCCTTAAAAACTCCTGGGTTGCGGGGTCTGCGTGGCGTAGTGGGCGAAGTTGCTGCATTGCAAGACAGTCTACATCATGATGGTGAGTGGATTGAGCCTGAATATGGTAACCTCCAGCACGAGACAGTGCAAATCAGCCTTTGCCACATCGCAGATCAGGCACCTGTAATTAAATTGCAGAAGTTTAATTGGTGAGTGTAATCATCGCACACATGCTCTGACTAAAGGCTTCCGTGTTGGATGAGCAGTGCGAAAAGAATCGACCAGCTCAGCAACATGTGATTGGATAAACCATGTGCACCATCCTGCATCTGTCTAAGGAAATGTGGAGCTGCTGACAATTAGGCTGAATCATGAATAAACACTAGTGTCCCAGTACCATTGGAAGCCATGCATGCCAAAGCCATGTTTTACAGATGATGTGGTATGTTTCAGATCATTCCAAGCTTTCTCCATACTTCTTTCTTCCCATCATTCTGGTACAGGTTGATCTTAGTTTCATTTGTCCAAAGAATGCTGTTCCAGAACTGGGCTGGCTTTTGTAGATCTTGTCCGACAAAGTCTAATCTGGCCTTTCTATTCTTGAGGCTTATGAATGGTTTGCACCTTGTGGTGAACACATCCCCAATTTGGATGTGAATACACTCAAACTAAAGCTGAGAGACTGCGCTTTAAGTCCATATTCAATATTTAACTGTAAATTTAATATATTTCAGGAACAGCCAAAATAACTTAACTTGTGACAGTGTCTAATTATTTCCAGACCTTTCCAGACATTTGACCGCATACACAAACCTAACCATAACCTTACCTGTTTAAGTATAGGGAGATGTCCTACCTCAGTCCAGAAATGTTATGTTATTGTTATCTTTATTGCCAAGATGTAAAACATTAATTCCCCTGCTTTCAGATTTATATTTGTCAAATTTAGTGTGTGAATTATTAGTAACCTATATTTATACAGTGAAAACAAGCTCAGTTGTGCCCTGTGATACAGCATAACATAAAAACAGGAGCCAAAAATATAACACAATGCAAATATACAATTTTATAAAATAAAATAAATGATAATAGTTGCATAGTAAAAAATAACATTCACAATTAAACGTACACTATGTAGTTTTTGTCCAATAGGGTTTTGATGTTGTCGTCAATGACCCATCTAGCGTCTCCGGCAGAAAAAAATTGTTGTAATGTATTGTTTAATATATTATAACTTTATTCATATTATGTTTGGCGGTTCTCTGGAACTTAGAGCAACTAGAGGAGTCAAAGGTTATATGACGCCATTGACGGGTGACAAAATGAAACGTCCCGTGTCTTCGAATGAAATTACAAATTTCTCTGTGTTTGAAAGTTGGTGGAAACATTTGGGATAATGTAAGTACCCAACTTGTGTACTTATATTATTCCAAAATATGTATAAGTATAGTGATGTTTGCTTTTATAATGCAAAGTACATCTTTTGTTCTTGTTTTGTAAAACTACATATTGTACTTTTAATGCTAAACAGGTCAAGTAACAGACATTTGAAATGTTGTACAGGCACTAAAACCTCTAAGTTTACTCTGAATATCATTCCATGAGTGTGAGGCACGGTATTCAAATGCAGTGTTACCTAACTCTGAGTGAACCCTTGATATCTCCAGTACCAACAGGTCTTGTGAACGAGTCTGATTTATATTATTTGACCAATGTATTCTTTAATTTAGACACCTACAATGTTTCTGTAAAACAGTCTTATAAACAAACATAAACCAGTGTCTGTACTTTCTAAAAGTCAAGGAGTCCCAGCCAACTGAAGTCTATACCAGGCAATGATATGTGTGATAGTTTGAACTTGTAATAAGGCACAAAGCTGCCTGATACACTGTATCCAAATGGTTCAGTACTGAAGCAGACCCACGCATGTATAGTACATAATCAAGGACGAAACTTAACATAAAAGTGGCCTGTACAATTTCCTTTCTATGTTGTTAAGAAAGACACTATATCACTTTAAAAAAACAATTCTTACTTTTAACTTACTTACCAGCTCAGTGATGTGTATTAAATTATCATCTAACCAAATTCCTAGGTATTTATAGGTAGGGATCTGTTCCAAAACAGAGCCATCAAGAGTGGTAATGTTAAGATTATACAAACTCAGACATATATACTTGTTTTTACTTACATTTAACAGAAGCCTGAGGAATACAAAATACAAATTTTGTAGCAATTGAAAGTCTGCAAGATTGTAAATACTTAAGTAAGAGATGGGGCTACTGCATAAAGTACTGTGTCATCAGCAAAATACATTTACATTTTTCGCAGAGTTACAGATATAATTTATGTAAATAATGAATAATAAAGGACCCAAGATTGAACCTTGTGGGACTCCTTTATGAATAGTAACAAAATCAGATTTCCCCCTTCTGCAATAATAGCCTGCAATCTACCGCTAAGATAATTCTGAAACCATTATGTCCAACCCCAGTGAGATCAGTTTTCAAAGCAGCACAAAATTATCAACTACATTAAAGGCCTTTGACAGGTTAACAAATAAAGCAACACAGTTTAACTTATTATCAGTAGCCTTGACCATATCATTCACATCCAATATTGTGGTAAGTGTCCTGGTCTAAAACCGGATTGATATTTGTTAAATATTTCAATGTCTAAGGCAGATGTAGGCAAACCTTTTTGCTTGAGGTCCACATTGAGCTTTTGAAACCAAGTGAAGTGCTACATTTTATAGCGATGAGTGAAAAATAGGACATTTTATTTCATTAAATTACCCCCACCCCTACACAGTTATGTTTGTATCCTACAGAAAATAAATGTTTTGTTTTATAACACCATTTCCTTGTTTGAATTCTCAGAATTTAATCACTACTGTCTGTTTCAAGACAATTTATCATACTCGCAGACACCAAAAAATTTAAAAACAAATAAAAAATAACAAACAAACTTGGATCTTGCTTACAGGACAATGATCTAAAACACACAAGCAAAGCAAGAAATGACTAAAAAATTAATGAAATGGAGGATTAAAAGAATGAAGTTAAGCCCAGACCTCAATTCTGTCTTAAAGCAGTGATACAGTTGAAGCAGTGACACAGTTGGACAGTGACACTGGTGAAACATGACAAATTTGAATCTGCACTGTAAAGGTCATGCTAACATCCAGTCGTGTACTTACTTTTTTGTGAATATTTTCCATAAAAATGGAATGGATAGAAATGCCACCGTGACAACTAACAACAATCGCCATTTTGTTGTGTACTAATCGAATTACCATGCAAGCAGTTCAATGTCCTTTCTATTTCTATGATATTTTCTTATTGACACTGAAAATAACACAAATATTATGGACAAAAAAATGCATGCAATTTTTATATCTACAGCCCTCCCACCCCGCCAAACAGAACATCTCTCCAACAAAACACGACACCCCCCCACCACTACCAAAACCCAGTCCACAGTATCATCCCCACAGCATCATCACAGCATCCTCACAGCATCATCCCCACAGCATCATCCCCACAGCATCATCCCCACATGCTGAAATTTTACTTTTTCAAAACTGTACATACAAACAGAAATCAGATCACACATCCATCAAGTCACAGAGAATATTGTTTTATTATAACCAAAAAAAACAATGATCAAAATGATGTAGGACACGATTACAAATTAAATAGTTACAAGGGATTTAACTGCACAGTTTATGGTTGTATGTCTGGTCACAGCATGGTCTGTCACACCATTAGGATACACACTGACTGACATGTCGCTTGGTTCACAGTTTCAAGGACACACCTTCATAGACAAATATTGCTTCATTTTTAACGTGATCATTTTAGAGTTAAAGACAATTACAGGAAAATACGACAGAATTAGCTGTTTTACATGCACAATAAATAATATGAATTATTCTGCGCTGAATATAGAGCCTACTATTACAACAGGGCTGATGACAAGTTGTGAATGTATTTTATGTGTGTATATGTACAGTGAAATTAAGTATGCATACATACTTGCAGCAAATTACATAAATAACAAGGAATTTAATGAGTAATTAGATTAAACAATACATTTAGGTAACACAAAACAAAAAAAGCAGTAGTGCATGAATTTACTTAATTACTAGCATAATACATTTAGTAACAACAACTGATAGTGATTTTTGCATTTCTGATATCTGTATTTTTCTTCAATGCAGAAAACCAGCTTTTACTGCAGGTAGGTAGAATATTGATATGCAGAAATAGGCAAGTAGTGTAGGCAAGACTTATTACTTCAAAAATAAAAGATTAATTAAAGGTTGTCAGTTGAGTGTAGAAAACCCAGAATGGCTTAATGGAATAACTAGGGGGAATTCATGCTGCGAGCAATGGAGATATGCAATATGGTCTGAGAAGTCATCCCATATGGAAAAGAATCATACAAATACAACAAGATTTGTATATGTTTTGCCTCATATGACAAACACAATTCATACCTGATATTGGCCACTATCCTTCAAAAACATGGTATGACGTAAGAAATAAAATCATGTATTTTAAGAAAGGTTTAGAATGTTTGCTCAGAATGGCGAAGAAAAAGTTACGACTAAAATGTATTTTTAAGTAACAAATCGGTAGACATCTTTATTATGGATTTTAGATTAATAATACAGATTCCCGTATTAACACCAGGTGTTCCCGTTATTTAGTTTACCGGCTGTATATATTTTTTATTAGTTAGTTAACCTTTATTTTACCAGGCAAGTTGACTGAGAACAGGTTCTCAATTGTAGCAAGAGCCTGTGGAGAAGTGGGGGGAATAATCTTTAGTCCAGAGAGAAGAGAGTGCCCCCTATTGGCACTCCAACACCACTTTCAGCAGCATTGGTCTATCAAACATCCCTCAATAATGTCCACTCCTTGTGAAGCTCACCCAATTTCTTGAATCGGCTTTGCCTGACAATTGTCTCAAGGCTGCAGACATTGCTATGCTTATGCACCTTTTCCTTCCACACTTTTCCTTTCCAGTCAACTTTCCATGAATATGCTTTGATAGAGCATTCTGCAAACAGCCAGCCCTTTCAGCAATGACCTTCTGTGGCTTACCCTCCCATGATTGTGATTATCCTCTCAATATGTACAGACAACGGCTCATAAAAATCTTCTCAGGTCCACATTTCTGTATTATAAACGCTTTATTCTAATATTTTGAGATTCTGGATTTTTTGATTTCCATGAGCTGTAAACCGTAATAGTCAAGAATGAAACAAAAAAAGGCTTGTAATATGTCACTATATGTAATAAATCTAGAATATAGGAAGGGGTCTCTTTTTAAATTAAATTACAGAACAAAATTAACTTCTCCACATGCACCTGTACACCGAACACATGCAGATTATACTATCTTACTAACTTTCAGACTCAAAATGCCACCATAAATAGCTGTGAGCTAGAAACATGATGTATACGGAGTTTAACATCGTAACTTCTCTTAAAATCATGGTGCCGTTTACAACTGTATCAGATTCTTCTTTTTTTTTTTTAGATATGCTTTATAGCTACGTAGCCACTGAAGTATAATCATAACCTAGCCAGCATGTCTGGGAACAGCAATGCATTATGGATTTTGTAGTTGACTTTAGTCAACAGATTTCTTTAACACATTTTCATTACTCCTTTAAAAGACGCTGTCCGGGGTTTGTCACAATTGAGCCGAACAGGGTCGTCAAACATTGTATGAGCTGATTTGTGCCCTTCATAAAAACCACTTGCTTTTGAACCTGTGATGATGAACTGAGGTACTGACAGGTATCAAATTACAGAACTGAAAACTGAATTACTGAGTTACTGAGTTACTGAGTTACTGAGTGGGATATCAAATGCAGATGCTGTGAGGGGGCATTGTCCTGACATGGTTTGGGTCCACTAGTCCCCTTAGAGGGAAGAGTCACTGTAAGTATTACAACGTTATTTTGAGTGATCACCTTTATCCCATGGTGAAACATATCTACAGACCATGAACAGTCACTGAATAGGTTGATGAATATGAAAATTGTGAATGATATGCTATGGCCTCCACATTCACCAGATCTCAACACAATTAAACACCTATGGGAGATTTTGGACCGATGTGTTAGACAGCGCTCTTCACTGTCATCATCAAAATTAAGGATTATCTTCAGGAAAAATGGTTCTCCATCCCTCCAGTAGGGGATTCCTGAGACACTTGGAATCCATGTTAAGGTGCATTAGAGCTGGTATGTTGGCTCGTGGTGGCCTAACACACTAGAGACTTTACGTTGGTTTTTCCCATAGAAATAGAATGGATAGAAAGGCCATTGAACTCCTTGGCATAGTCATTTGATTAGTACACAACAAAATGTCAATTGTTGTTAGTTGTCACGGTGACAACACGCAAATCGGTTTAATGCGGAAGTAGGCCGCTAGATCTTTGTAATGGAATGGTACACATAAAAATGCCTGCCAATCTGACCATTCTGCTAAACTGATTTTAATTGGAATGGCATTTCTAATCATTCAATTTCTATGGTTTTTCATTTACTTTGTTACCCGTTGCCAACGGTCAATATGCATATACTGTATTTGCAACATTTTACAATTTAACCCACAAAGGGAGGTTAAAAAACATTTTCTTAATCGCGATAGTCCCAGACTGAAACTTTATGTTAGTAGAATTAACTAATTAAACACTGAGTGTTTCAGTGTGACTAGACATGGATCAGTCACCTTAAATCAATTACAATGTGTGTCATTTCATTATAAATGTGGGACTCTTAAATCTAGCCAAATTTAACTGAGAAAACTTTTAAATTTTGGCTCAATAACTTAGTCTAGGGCAAATCAACATTTGTTGGCTCTGTGTAATTTGTTCACTGCTCTCACCACTAGACTACCTGCAGCCCTTCAGTTGGTTTAGTACAACAATTTAACAAAATTAAATCATTCCAAAAGTGCAAACTCAAGATAAGTCAAACGCACCTCTTATCTGACCGAGGTCTGGGCCTGTATTCACAAACCCACAACTCAGAATAAGACTGTTGACTGATATAGCTGGGTGTGTTAGTGTTGAATCATTGTTGCCTTGGAGATGTCAGTGTCAGCTAGTGTTGAACTGTCGTCCTCTGGGTGGCTCTCATCCCCAGTGCCCCCTCATCCCTGGGCCTGCTGTTCGCTGAGGAACTCATCCAGCACACAGATGATGCTGCAGGCCTCGGGCATGTTGCTGTGTTCGGCACGGGCGTTCTGGAGCAGCACATCCCCATTTCCACAGCTCTGAAGAAACTGGCAGCAGCGGAACAGAGCGTAGTGACTGGACTCAGCCTGCCGGATGAAGCGCTTTAGACTGTTCATGTCCTGGATGGCCTGGAGAGAGGGGGGGGAGCATGGATGAAACATTTACCTATTACCCATGTATGGCCAAAAGTCTCCAGTGTTAAAATGATCCAGTGCCAGTTTGATGCATGTTTATCCACCTTGAGTTTGAAGTTCTCCAAGATCTGTCGTAGCAGGAAAGGGTTACAGCGCTCTGCTGCGTTCAGGAATGCCTGGATCCAGTCGTTACAAAAACGATTACTAACTGTGGAAAAAAGCACTCTTTATAAGACACTTCATACCAAAGCGATGAAATAAAATTAAAATGTATGTTTTTAGAATAGGGTTAGTAAAAGTTTTATAATATAATGAGGCACCTTGGGGAGTCGCATCCTTCCCAAGAACACCCTTTAATAACATTGTATTTAAATATATTTACAAAAAAATCCACCTGCCACAACTTTGTCTCTACATGCACATTGTACGCAGTCAGACCTGTGTTGATCAGTGTGGGAGGGCTGGTGGAGCAGTCGATGACCAGGTCTGTGAGAGCCTCCTCTGAGAAGGTCTTACACAGCGAGGCTGAGGTAGAGTCCTCCTGGATCAGACCCTGCAGGCTGGCCGCCTTGATGAACCTACACACACATTCCTTAATGTTTACAGGCTTCAAATCAGGGCTAAAGCCTAGCAGTTTCCCATTATTTTCAGGTGTGATACTACTGTATAAAACATTATGTGACAGAAAACAATCCGTATTGGATGCTCAGATTTTGCCTTTTTTTGTTGCTGTTGCTCATTACAAAATGTAGGTGTTGGTCTTGTAGGTGGGGCCCAATTTGGCAGTTACAGATGTTTATCCCCCAGGTGATATTAGACATTTTCTAATTCAAAATCCAACAAATACTTCCGTGGGGTCCAAAATGACTGGCACTCCTGACTGGCAATGCACAAACAACATTTTAAAAACATAAACAATATAATTATACAGAAAAAATAAAATACCAACATGTGAGTAATACTGTACTTTATTCATGTTGCAATGGAACAAAACAAACTCATACAGTTATTTAAGACAAAAGAAATATCACCAAAATCAAGGTTCCATAATTATTAGCAATCCTTAATCAGTACTTAGTGTAACCACCTCTAGCAAGGATAACAGCATGGAGTCTCTTCCTGTAATGTTTGGCAAGGTTAAGGAACAAATCTGGAGGGATTTTGGACCATTCCTCTATGCAGATCCTTTCAAAGTCCTTCACATTCGTGGATTTGCGCATATCAACTGCCCTCTTCAATTCAGACCACAGATTTTCAATTTGATTGAGGTCTGGAGATGGCCATGGCAGAACATTGATTTTGTTGTCACAGAACAATTTCTTTATAGATATTCAGGTAAATTTGGGTCATTGTCTTGTTGTAAAGTCCACATACAGCCAAGTCCCAGACTTCTGGCAACCAGATTGTCAAACAAAACCGTGTGATCCTTGGTGGAATTCATTATGCAATTAATCTTGACCAGTGCCCCTGGACCTCTGGAATTTAAACAGCCCCTAAACATCACTGACCCCCCACCATATTTCAAAGTGGGTATGCGGTGCCTCTCCTTGTATACATCTGTTTCGATGCCAAACATGCCGATGCTGTATTTGACCAAAACGTTACATTTCCGTCTCATTTGACCACAGCAACGTTTTCCAGTCATAATTTAAATGACATTTGGCAAACTCCAAGCGCTTGCGTCTGTGACTTGCGGTCAGAAAGGGCTTTTTTCTGGCAACCCTTCCAAAGAGGCCATGGTTGTTGAGGTGGCATCTGATGGTGCTTTATGGGACCTGGTGACACCAAGTCACCTAAAAGGCCTGCAATTCTTTCACAGTGATTCTTGGGTATTTTGTTGCTTCTCTTACCATCCTCTCTATCCTCGGGGGCAAAATTAATCTGCGTCCTCTACCCATGAGGTTTTAGATGTATGAAGTTATACGACCATCTTTCTCTTTTGAACAACCAGTTATCTTGTTTTCTTCAAGGTGTTTGACGACAAAGGGATATTGCATGCGTGTAAAACTCATTTCGATATCCTAATTGATCAGGAAGTGATGTTACAGCTTGTAAGACTTGTATGAACTTAAATAAATGGAATTTAATTCCTGGTTTAAATTTGGTAGATTTGATGTACAATAATCTGTGACATTTTTTTTTACAATAATCTGTGATTGTGAAACCTTGATTTGGAGGACATTGATTTTTTACTTAATCAATAAACGAGTTTGGTTGGTTCCATTGAAACATTAATAAAGTACAGTATTTCTCACATGTTGGTATTTTGATATTTTGTCTATAATTGTATTGTTTGTTGTCTTTAAAGTATTGTTTTTGCATTGGCAGTCAGGGGTGCCAGTAATTTGAGCCTACTTTAAGCAACTTCTTTTCCACAAATCTAACAAAACAAAATATTCTTCCTACTTTTGTAAATTTGACAAACATATTGATGCTAGATAGTCTGTTTTCAAATGCGTAGTTCCTATTTTGGGGGCAGTCTCTAAGGTAACTCACCTAGCAACATCAGCCTTGGTCCTTTCATCTGAATTAGTGACCACCACGTGTTTGTGATTCAGTGCCTTCAAAACAATGACAAAGCATTAACATTTACTGTTCATCTTTTGGTACTGAAGTTGTAAATAGCAGTTCTTTATTTTAAAATCTTTTTAAATTGCTAAATTGTTGTATCGAAAGCAAAAAAAATTCTCAATGGATACCAAAAAATGGATTTTTATGAAAACATTAACTAAAAAAATGTATTTGCGATGAGGGATCCAAGAAGTCAAAATTAGATTAATAAATACACTCACAGGCCACTTCATTAGGTACACCTGTTCAACAGCTCATTAACGCAAATATCTAATCAGCAAATCACATGGCAGCAAGTCAATGCATTTAGGTATGTAGACATGGTCAAGACAATTTGCTGAAGCCAAGCATCAGAATGGGGAACAAAAGGGATTTAAGTGACTGAATGTGGAAAGGTTGTTGGTGCAAGACGAGCTGGTGTGAGCATTTCAGAAAGTGTAGATCTACTCAGATTTTCCCACACAACCATCTCTAGGGTTTACAGTGAATGGTCAGAAAAGAGAAAATATCCAGTGAGCGGCAGTTCTCTGGGCAAAAATGGTTGTTGATGGCAGAAGTCAGAGGAGAATGACAAGACTGGTTTGAGCTGATAGAAAGGCAACAGTAACCTTAATAACCACTCATTACAACCAACATATACAGACGAGAGCACTCTGAAAACACAACACGTTGAACCTTGAAGCAGATGGGCTACAGCAGCAGAAGATCCCACTGGGTCCCAGTCTTGTAGAATCTGAACAGGAATCTGTGAGTATAATTTGCACGGCCACATCAAAATTGGACAATAGAACATTGGAAAATGTTGCCTGGTCTGACAAGTCTCAAATACTTTTGCAACATTCAGATGGTAGGGTCAGACTTTGGTGTAAACAACATGAACGCATGGATCCATCCTGCCCTGTATCAACAGTTCAGACTGCTGGTGGTGGTGTAATGGCGTGGGGGATATTTTCTTGACACACTTTGGGCCTTTAATGGCTACTTCCAGCACTATCCAGCTCCATTTCACAAAGATCACAACATCTCAAACTGGATTCTTGAATATGACAATGTGTTGACATTATCCAAATCGCCTCTATTCACCAGTTCTCAATCCAATCGAGCACCTTTGGTATGTGGTGGAACGGGATATTTGCATCATGGATGTGCGGCCGACACATCTGCAGCAAATGCGTTATGCAATAATGTCAATATGGACCGAAACCTCTGAGGAATGTTTTCAGCACCTTGCTGAATCTATGCCATGAAGAATTAAGGCAGTTCTGAAGGCAAAAGGGGTCCAACCCAGTACTAGCAAGGTGTAACTAATGAAATGGCCGGTGAGTGTATTTAAATAATAAAAAAACATAATAATGATGAGAAGTAATGTGAGAAGTGCCACAATATTGTGAAATGCTTTTTATAATGTTATTTTTCAAAACATATGTACCACATAGAACGTAATATTAGTACACTCTATTTTCCAATTGTTTTTTTCATTAAGGAACATCATTTTGTGCTGGAGATGGTGTTGTGCCAAGAGTCAAGTGAAAGCTGGTGATGATTAGGTTGCTATGCCGGTATTATTATGACAGTATTGTTTTTGGACACCGGGGTTAACACACCTACTCTTAAGAATAGTGCAATGGGATTTTTAGTGACCACTGAATGTCAGGACACTCGTTTAACGTCCCATCAGAAAGATGGCACCCTACGCAGGGCAGATGTCCCCATCACTGCCCTGGGGCTTTGGGGATGATCTGTACACCATTTTTAGACCTTTAGTGCCCTCTACTGGCCCTCCAACATCACTTCCAGCAGCATTGATTTCCCATCCAGGGCGGACCCTGCTTCGCTTTAGAAGTATTAACTTGATGAAAATATGGATATTTAAATAGCTCTTTAAAAAAACAGTAATGCCAGTGAAAAACTGTAGACGATGCAAGCCTGGCTGGATTAACGAATCAGCACTCCACTTGGATTGATTGACAAATGCAATTTGTCTTGTGACATAAAGGCATCATAAAAATAGATGACACCATTATTTTGAAAAATTACATTATGTGAAAGATATTATATGTATTAATTTATAACATATTTCTCTCACAGTCTCCCTTATGGAGACCAGACATATATGTTCAGTTGATCACCTGTGTGTATTTTGTTGATTTTTGTCTAACATGAACTGCTCATGTCGGTTTTCCCGCTTCTGTTCGAGTCACGTTTTAATCATCCTGTAGATCACTTGCATTCATTAGTTACACCTGCAATCACTTTTAATCTGCTGTGTATTTAAGTCCTTAAGAGTGTGCAGCTGTCACTCATTGACAGTTTCCTGTCGAGTGCGTTTGAAGATTATTAAAACACACTCGTTTTAATAATCAGTTTTGATTGATTGATTATTTCAGTACTATGGACCACATTGGCAACTACTAATCACATTGTGACAATTTAATTATTTCTACAATTGTCTCCACATATGATCATCCATAGATGATTTTTAGAATCTGTTAAATTAAAAAAAAATGTAATTAATTTAGAAATAAACAAATATAGAAAAAATCCCATTTAGCATTTGCTTCATTTATTATGTCATTTCATCTTTCAAGCAGGAAAGTAGTCAGTAAAAATTAAAGAAGAATTAACTAGGCCTTAGTAAGTAAAGTGGCCAAATGGATAAGCAAAACGACTGTAATGAAGGCGAAGTAAATAAGCAAAGCATGAGGGGAGAAACAGTGATATTGACTCATGAGGGGAGAAACAGTGATATTGACTCATGAGGGGAGAAACAGTGATATTGACTCATGAGGGGAGAAACAGTGATATTGACTCATGAGGGGAGAAACAGTGATATTGACTCATGAGGGGAGAAACAGTGATATTGACTCATGAGGGGAGAAACAGTGATATTGACTCAT
>JACXGM010022264.1:0-11081 GCA_016801145.1 Umbra pygmaea | reverse complement strand
GAGTGCTCCTTGGGATGTTTAAAGCTTGGGAAATCTTTCTGCATCCAAATCCGGCTTTAAACTTCTCCACAACACTATCTCTGACCTGCCTGGTGTGTTCCTTGTTCTTCATGATGCTCTCTGTGCTTTCAACGGACCTCTGAGACTATCACAGAGCAGGTTCATTTATATGGAGACTTGATTACACACAGGTGGATTCTATTTATCATCATTAGTCATTTAGGTCAACATTATATCATTCAGAGATCCTCACTGAACTTCTGGAGAGAGTTTGCTGCTGTAACGATTCACTCCAAATGTAATTGAACAATAATGTTTATTTGCTACAGGTGAGTATACAGGTGGAGGTTAGAACACCGAACAGGATATCAGGCAGGCAGGATTAGCAACACAAAGGCAGTAACAGAATCAGGCGACGGTATAGAGGAGAAATCAAAACACAATATGATTACCAATGCACGGGTCAGGCCAGAATAACACTCCAAGAATAAAGCTGAAGGTACAGGGGATAATCCAAGACAGAATGAGAAACAATGCATGGGTCAGGCCAGAATAATTACACAATAATAGATTGCTCAGAAGGAAATAAATGAATACTTACATTACCTCGCAACGAGGCAAGAGTATGTGTGTGCTTATATATACTGCTTGAGTGGGAGCAGGTGTATTGAATTTGGGTGATTGAGTCCGGGTTATGGGAAATGTAGTTCTGAGCAGGCAAGACCAAGGAAGTTGTAGTTCATAGTGAAAGGGAACTGGGGAATGTCACAGCTGCACTGAAAGTAAAGGGGCTGCATAATATTGCTCGCCCAATTCGTCGGTTTTTTATTTGTTAATAAAGTTTGAAATATCCAATAAATTTCGTTCCACTTCATGATTGTGTCCCAGTTGTTGTTGCTTCTTCACAAAAAATTACAGTTTTATATCTTTATGTTTGAAGCCTGAAATGTGGCAAAAGGTTGAAATGTTTAAGGGGGCCGAATACTTTCGCAAGGCACTGTATATAAAAAATTGTAGGTCTACTTTTCCCAGTATTTATATGAACCTCCTCATATTAGCACAAAAAAAGGTTAAATGAACGTGCCCCAATGTACGTACTACATTAACATCGGCAAACTTCTCAAATGGTGATAAAGCCTGGCTGCTGTTATTGATAGCTCAATGGAATCTACTTCATGACACATATTGCTGCTGTTACCACACAGAAAAACATATTCTATTTCTTTTGAGGAGTGCCAAGCTCTACTTTGCGTCACACATTATTCAGATATTTCACAAAAGATTGTAGATTTAGAATCTCTCAATTGCAATGTTGTGCTATGCAACATCATACTTAGTACTTAGTAATACTCAGTAGAGGGTTGTTTTAGAGTTTGAACATGGTAAATGTTAGGGTGAGTGAAAGACTCAGGGCTTGGGTTACATTGGTTTACAGTTGTGGATAGGCCAAGAGATACATCACTGGAACCAACCAGCTGCAACAAATTATAACTTGACCAGAAGTTCTTTGACCATCTAGCATTCAATTCTTCCCCTAAGCTTGGTTCATGAAACAGAACAAAGCCCATAAATTGTGGTTTAACTCTTTCAAAGATATACAGAAAAAACTGTATTTTGTATTTTGTTTTTGTATTGAGTTATTTTAGAATGAGTGAATGTCGACCAGGACATAATGATCCACCTGTGCACTCCACTTTGACAAACTGCAGAGAAGATAACAACATGGTTGAAGCTCTGTGGGGCACAGGGAAAGAGCAGCTATCAGGGGCATCGTGGGATGAACTGGTCTTTCTGAGAAATAATTTATTTTTGCAATCGCTCTGGCCGGTACCTAGATTAGAAGAGGCATTTCATGAAGTTTGGATTTGCTATCTTCTAATCTACAGTATGCTTCCCAGTTTATCATTTAGGTGGTATGTCAGTAAGGCTACTGACTTCAGAGAATTCAGGCAGAAATCCTGGTCCAGGCAACATTCTTACATATGCCCTGTTTCTGAGTCTCATTGAGAATAGCAATAAAAAGTACTAGCCTTCAAAGTTTGTTTTTTAGAAACCATACTATTGTTTTAAGATGCACCATATTACATAAATAAAATAGCAACATTACAAAGTATGGTAATTGTCTGGTCCTGCAATAATTACACTATTCTGCAGTAATATCATAATCCTGGATGTTTTAGTCGTGCATGACTTCAGAAATTGACATGTTCATGCAGAAAATTAAAAATATTGCAGGAATTTAAAAATATTTAAAGGCCTGGTTTGCATAGCAGATAGACTATGATTGGAGTCAAAATTGCTGAATATCATTTTGTCTACCTGGCTTTCAAACACTATAAACTGTCAACCTAATAGGCAGGGCAGGATGTCACTTTATAGTGTCTGAAGTGTCACCCCTATCTATGACCACAACTGCCTCCCATTCTCTAGGGATTACAAGCGAGGCAAAATGGAGGTTAAATTAGCAAGCAATAAGAATTGCAATAATACCTGCTAATAAATTAGAAAGAGCGATCATCTAGCCTGAATGATTTGTAAGGGGTGGGATATTTAGAGGGCTTATTTGTTAGGACAATATTGACGAGGGTACACTTATTTATGGATTTTATGTTGTATCCAGTTTTATTTTTCATTATTTCACCATTATTTAACCAGATAATTTGATTGAGATCACTTTATCATTTGATCTGCACTGTAAAGAATATCTGTGAAAAAACAATACAAATGACTTTTTCTATTATTTTACGGACATTTCCTTTAAGACAATAACAGAAAATATAAACAGATTAGATTTCCAATACAAAGTAATATAAACTTTGTGTGTTTATAAAGTACAGACTATGTTAATAAAGTATTTTCTGTTATTATTTTTAAGGAAATGTCTGTAAAATTATAGAAAAAGTTTTTAACTGTTCTCTTACAGGTTTTTGTACAGTGTGCACAAAAGCATGTGTTTTTCCAGACACTGAAATCATCAATTGAAATCTCCTGAGGGACAGGGATGGTACTGAAGATCACAAGCATCCTGTTGAGGTAAACCTAGGTGCTGGGTAACAATAAATTGAATTAAGTCTATGGAACCACCCATAAAACAACTGAGGTACATGGGGGAGAGGGGTTAAGGCCTGGTGAACAACATTGGCGCACCTACATTGAAGTGAGTTTATTGCAGCCGGGAGAGAGATAAACGAGATATATTGAAAGATACTGCCAGGTTCATCTGCACTGGGAATAAAATGAAGAGTTAATTGATGAAAACGAAGAAGTGCATATGGCCTACATGTAGAGTTGATACAGTACAGGAAGTCTGACGCACCGTGTTTGAACAAAACAAATTGCTGTCAGAAGTGTCGGGGGGACAGCAATAGCTCGATGAAGATGAATGGAAAAAGGGACAAATAGGCCAAAGCCTTTTTGGATAAATGTTTTATATCAGGTCCTAATGTCACAGTGTTATACCGAAAATCTCACTGTACGCAATTGGATATAACTACGACCTATCACCAGTGGTTTTTCGCTAAGCACCTATGGCGGAGCTAACTGGTAGATTAAACTCTTGCAAAAACAGCAAAAACGTCATTCCTAAAATGGAACAATTCGAGCACCGTCTTCTGTCCCTCTTTTAGACAAAAAGCCAAGTCTAACTCGTTCATTGTAGTGGCCAAAGCCGTTTTAAACAACTGGTGTTATTGCGATCTTACAATGTTTATAATGACTTCGAGGTCGCAGCGCTGTCGTCATCTGTTTAACACGCCTCTGGCACGCCTATATCAGATACACCGATGTGATTGGTGCAGCTCGGCTACAAGGGCATAGTTAATGAGCAGAATTACTCGGTGCCAGAGTAACTTGCTGAGTAAATTCAAACTGTGCTCTCGCGAGAACTCTGGATTTCCAGGGTAGGGTTTATCGCTATAACATAAAAACAATCCTACTCTAGGTGAAGGGTCTACTGAACAAACGTGGTAGTAAACATGGAAAGTCTTTCTTTAATTCTTAAAAATGTACACAGCAAAATCACCAGTGTTATATCAACTCTGAGAGTGTTAAAGTAACACTGTCAGTGTCTATATGCTTCACATTGGCGCTATATAAACAATGAGAGTGTTAATTTAACAGTCTCAGAGTTGATTTAACACTGGCGATTTTGCTGTGTACAATGCTCACAGGATTTTTATTTAGGGTTTTTCACAGGGTCAATATTTCCAATATTGTTTTTAAGAAAAACGGGACTCTGTTATCCTGTGGAGTTTGCAGATATCACAGTGGTTATGAATTTAAATATTTAATTTACAGATATCACAGTGGTTATGAATCTAAATATTTAATTTACAGATATCACAGTGGTTATGAATCTACATATTTAATTTACAGATATCACAGTGGTTATGAATCTACATATTTAATTTACAGATATCCCAGTGGTTATGAATCTAAATATTAAATTTACAGATATCACAGTGGTTATGAATCTAAATATTTAATTTACAGATATCACAGTGGTTATGAATCTAAATATTTAATTTTGGGATTGAAACTGTTGTGGCAATAAAACATCTGAACTGCATCCACAATTTTGACTATAGCAAAGCACAAACAATGCACAAAACACACAGAAGTGTTTAAACCCTTCAGGACCAGAGTTGAAGTGCACTAGTGTAGCTGTTGTTTTCCTATTTCAATTAAAACATTTACAACCAGGTGAGGGATGTTGTTTACTAATTAATAATGTGTCTTTATCTACAAGGCAGTAACGCAAACCTGCATCTACTCTGCATTTGGTGGAATAGGTTTGATACTCATGTTAAAGCGAGTAGAGATCCCTTGAGAACAGCGCCACGTAGTGCTGAATAGATTCAAGCCCAATAAGCAGGCGGCAGCATTCATGGACAGCGTCTGGTGCTGAAATTGTTCCAACTGGATGAATAAGCATTTCGCTCTTGTCAAAGAATGTAATACGGAATGGCCCATGTTTACAAGTTCTAGACTGGAATCGATGGTTTCTCTATTATCACCAACAGACAACTATGTGGTACACATATCATGACGACCAAACCTTTTACACAAATTCAAATTCGGGCAATGTGTGTACTAACAAAGGCCATTCTGAAAATATCATTGCAAGGCAGTACGCAGGCAACCATGAACGGTGTTACACTATTACACATAAAACTAATAACATAACATAGGCTAGTTATACAAGGGAACTACATATAGACCTACACATGTGCAAATAGACGTTGTCTGCCTATCAGTTGCCTCATTGGTTCCAGTCCCCTATAAGAGCTCGCCTCGCCATTGGTATAGTAAGGGGATGCTGCAGCTCGATGGGTCCTTTAATGACGTGTCACTTGAGTCAGGCGAGAGGGAGGAGTGAGATAATAAATAAATAAATAAATAAATAAACAACGGGAATGCAAATCCCCCAAAACACCACCCATCTACCTTCTCTGTTTCAAGCATCGCAGGTGGTCAACTAAGGCATCAGTGGGGGTTGAGATCGACACTGTTACTTCATGGGGGTGAGAAGGACCACTCGACCCATAGATTTGAGAAGCGAAATAGTAGGTTGAACAACGGAAGCCCGTAGCGAGGATAAAAGAGAAGAACTGGTCGGTCGAGCATCATCCACAGCGAGCCGTCATTTTACAAGGATACCGTACAATTCGTTACAGTAAGGAATCTACAGTAGCTACGATTCAGGCAGTTGGGAGGTTTGGCTATTTCACTGGCAATGTAGGCAAGCGTTATTTTTAAAACGTTACATAAAACTAAGCCTTTTATCGCACGAAGAATTAAAACGTTCTGCCTAGCGCATCAACCCATTTTATTGCATGTGAAGGATACTTCACACATCTGATATAGGTCAGCGTTATTTGTCAAGTCGATTTTATCCAGGGTCAGGCCTAAAGAACGAATCATTTGTCAGAAAAAGAGAAAGGAACCAAGTCGCAACATTAATTTTGATTGAATGTGTATTTTTCATTTATCCTAATCCATCTATCCAGAGGATTTTTAAGAGAAGTTTGGACTACCGCAACTGACAAGGCTTTGGGGGGAACATATTTTACGTTTTCGTTGTGAGGTTTGACGCCAGGGAGAGAAGATGTCGGGGCAGACACTGACGGACCGCATTGCCGCGGCGCAATACAGTTTGACGGGATCCGAGGTTTCTCGTGCTGTGTGCAAAGCCACTACTCATGAGCAGACAGCGCCCAAGAAAAAACACATTGAATGTAAGTATGATGAGCTCCCCATATGCCATAACCTTTACATTTAAAAATAATAAAATATATTTGTTTCTCGGGATAACAACACTGCCTAGGTGTTTGTTGTTGTGCTGTTCTCAAAAAGTTGCAGTAGACTAAATTAAATTAGGAAACCTCTAAACCAGGAGCAGTGGGTCTTTGTGAACAGTTCAGAGCCACCAACTCAATCTTCCTTCCACTCTCCATGAAGAAATAACTGATTTGACATGGCTCAATGTTTTGTTTACACATTTCAATTTATCTGAGATCAGTGATTACCCCAAAGAAGGACAGATGAAATAAGGAAGGCTGTGTTTTTTAAATGGAACAGGGCCTCTATCTCAGGTTCAGACATTAATAATGAATCATGGGTTCATTGCTGTTGAATGCATTACATAATGGAAAATGTAAAAAGTGCGGTTGTCAGGGCTAACAAAGGCTTGCGTTTGAAAACCTGGGCTGTTGTAAAAAGCAGCGTGGCACTGTCATAACCCTGACTTAGTCTGTTCATATCTTCCAAGTCACACTTTTTTTCCTGTGCATATGTTCTTTACACCAATTTTATCAATGTTATCATGACTGAGACCAGATGCTTTTCTCAGGCAATTAGGTTTAACAATCTTGGAGCAAATATGTTTCGTGATTAAGATCCGCAGTCACAACCGGAAACCCCTTCTGAGCATTTTACACAAGGTCTGAAAAGCTTGATATGCACCTCAGCATACATGTATGTCATATGTATGAAAAATACACTGCATATTTGATTATTGTAAAAGATAATGCGTGTCACTCTAAGATAAGATCGCCATCAGAGTACAAGGCGATTGAATCCAAAGACTTGTAATGCATTATCACTGATGGCAGGTGGCATGTTCGCCTCATCTCTCCCTAAGGACCATTGGTTATTAGTATGTGGCAATTAGACTAAGAGAGGCTTCTGGGTACCTGCATTACAGCCTAACACTATTCAGACCATCAAAATAAAACCAAAATACAGGACAAAACTGAGGTCCCAACTCTACAGGAATTAATAAGTTCAATCTACTTCATTAAAGTAAACAATACTGTATATTTACAATATAATTAATCATGCGGAACAAGGTTTGAAAATATAACCCGTGGCCAATGATTTGTCAGCAATCTTTTTGACATCTCTGGAAGTGCACACACACAAACATTCTCTTTTTTTCTGAACCAGTCGATCTTAGTGGCCTAATTGTATGTGATGTCACCCCCTGGCGAGGTTCTAAGTGAGATCCACTATACTCCTCTACACAACAGGATCTCACACAAACATGCATGCTAGTAGGGTATCATAATTAGATCATACATCAATATAGTTTCAATAACTTTCCATTCCTGCTGATTCAGATTTCAATAACTGAGAGTTGTATGGGTATAGAGTGATGCCAATACACCCGGGTGATGCCCTGGCAGGCAGAGATTGTTCCCTGCTATCTAAAAAATGTAATGTTCTCCAAGGTGTTTTTCCTTTGAAGGCTCTGCCCTGATATGTTTCCATGGTGATTTGCTGTCTGTAATGTCTTCAAACACTAAGCCTGTGAGACTAAAATGTTGTGACTCTAAAGATCTGGAGGAAAAGATAGAGGTCTTCCGAAGATGGAGATAGAGCAGCATAGAGAGAACAGGTCCACACGTGGCCAACCCTCACTGGACAAGGCTTTCACTATGTACAGTAATATCATAGTGTAATTGGACACCAGTGGTCACAGTGAACTGTGTATGTATTGTAGCAGACTAGGTTACTTGGGTCCTGTTTAGCTAGGCACACCATATCAAAACGCATAAAGATATGTTCAGCTTGCTAATTTCTCTAAAGGTGTGTAACACTTATTTTGTCTTGATGTCCTTTTTACCAATGTCAGGACAGCTTTCGCCTTAGCAGGGAGTCAAAAGCCTTACATCTTACTGTATTAGCACTGTGATGATTAAAGATCAACAGCAAGGTGGTACTTTATAATAAAATCTTATGAATAGATTGACGTCTTTTCAATCAGAAAGATGTAATTTCAACCTCTTTTCAGTCATTGAAAGATGTCTTGTGCATGTAGGTATGGTTTTCATAAGGACTTTGATGGTTAAGTCTCAAATGAGAGAGTAAGAAGCACACGCTGGACTCAGAATGAGGCAGCACACTGGCAGGATTTAGATGACGTCCAAATTAGACAGTTCCAAACGAGATCTGCCACCCTTCTGTCTCTGTACGACCAGCATCTTCGTCCAATGTAGATTGAAACATATGGCTTTCATCCCCTTTCTGTGCTACATCAACTGTCTTATCTGTCTAAGCTGTGTGTATGAGTCATGTACAACACACACAAACACTGTAAATATTCATGATTATATCTTGACATCCAGCAGGCAGTTGTAGCACGATATCCGTGTGTGTCTGTCTGGTTGTAATTATCACCTGTACGGCCTGAATCTAAATCAACAGCCATTTTAATTAGCAGGTTTTATGTTAATGCTGCTTTCTTTCGTAGCTGAGGGGGTTTGACAAAGTTGTGGGGCGCTGGGTAGGAGGTGAGCGGTGGTGGATGTATCAATAGTGTGTTCAGGATCTCCTGGGATGCTCAGAAATCACCAGGCATGTGGTCCCAGCTGTAGGCTGGGTCATAAAGCTGTGTGCATGCAGAATAGGAGTTCTGTTCTGGGCTTGGGTCTTCTCTGGCCGTAGCATTTTTTCAGGATCCCACTTAGATGCTGCATCCGTAGTGGATGTCAGAAGTCCACACAATAAAGTACCAAACTACTACAGTATATTTGCATGTCCAGTTCATCCAAGTAGGAAAAATGTATCTTAGTATTGTTATGAGTAAATAATTTTATGTATGTATTGGAAAGGAAAAAGAGGGTCAGTTTGCACATAAGGTTTAACCAAGTTCATTGCATTTAAACCAACTCGTCTCAATTGGAGAGGTGTCGAGGTCTGCCACAATTAGCACTCGGGGAGCAATTAGGGTTGATTGTTTTGCTCCAGATTTGTTCTAGCAACCTTTCAGTTATTGGTCACATGCAATAACCACTAGTCATGTGCTGTTCCACACATGTTGCACTAATGCGTGTTTCTCTGTGGATTGGCATGCATGGTCTGTATTACCAGTGCTTAAGCCTGTAACCACTAGAAACTTGCACATCTTTTTCCTCCAGGCCATAAGAGAACAAGAACGCCAAATGAATGCATATTAATGTCAATGATTATTAAATCACTCTTTCCCCTAATGGCACAAACGTCAGTAAGCGGGGGGCAGGCAGGAAAATAATAATTTAAAGAATGTTTTACTGCAATTACCATACCAATGATCTTATATGATCACAGATAATAAAGACAGAAATACAAGGCCATTGCCTAACAATAGAAGGTCTATTCTGACTTTCTTGTTCTAATGTGGAGAAGTACATGCAAAGTAACATGCATAATACATAACACTACACAACTATAATGGTATAGTATCCCTTTCTCCACATACTCAGCATCCATCCTAAAGTTCCTCACATCCCTCTTGCTCAGACTCACTCTATTCTATTTGTAAAATAACACAGTTAGACAAACACAGTGGACCTTCCCTACATGGTGGTCTTATTAAGAACAGCATATACAAAATGCATACTGTAGCTCAGGTTTCAGGATGACTTAAAAAATGGACTGACAGAATGCAACATTTTTTATTGACATGGGCACAACATAATGTCGTCCGAATGTCTACCAAATAGACAATCTCTGTAATATATATTACACTAAAAGGGTCAGCTCTGCATCCATCTTACTGTCTCTCACATCTCTCTGACAGTCTCTTATCTCCGGTTCAGTCATTAGACTTACAGATACATTAGATATTTCTTTAGTGCCATACATGCTGATGTTCCTGTAATTATGAATTTATATGGTTGTGACCTACTACCTGGTCATTTAGGCATAATATCTCCAGAAACATATTTTTCTTTGTCTTTTTTGGGCAATGGGGCAGTTACATTTTGTATATCTGCTGCCTTTTTTTATTCATTATTGGTCATGTTAGCGTTTGCTGTCATGCACTATTTGCAAAATGCACTTTCAATTGCATGACTATAATGTGAGGAAGAATCAAACTTACTAAGCTACTGTAGTATTTGGATGGTAGCTAGCTAAGTCATTTACATTTTAGTCATTTAGCAGACACTCTTATCCAGAGCAGCTTACAGTAAATAGCATCCTCCTGGAGCAACTTAGGGCAAAGGACTTTGCTCAGGGACACAACAACAATTGGCACAGTTGGAAATCGAACCTGCGACCTCCCAACTACAATTGTGAATCCCTAACCACTGAGCCATGTGTCAGTGGTAGCTGTCATAAAAAGATTACAAGTACAAATAATATGTTAACATACCCAATGTTAAAGTATTGTAAATGGTTCCATATCACAAGTCTAGCTAAGATAAGTGAGTTTAGATCATTTTGTAAGTAAATTCAGAAAACAGGAGTGTGACAACAACATTGCTTTTCATCTTAGAAGGGATTGATGTGACTTTTGCACAACATGACCCCACCCATATGAATTACACACCCACCCACACACTCATAACCTGAACACACACATACCAATGTTGTGTACACACACACCCACACACTCATAACCTGAACTAACACATACCAATGTTGTGTACACACACACACGCACACACACACACGCACACACACACACACACACACACACACACACACACACACACACACACACACACACACACACACACACACACACACACACACACACACACACACACACACACACACACACACACACACACACACACACACACACACACACACAC
>JACXGM010022263.1:0-16813 GCA_016801145.1 Umbra pygmaea | reverse complement strand
ATAGGTGTTGAGCCTCGTGTTAAATAACCTTTATCGAGTGGAATAAACTTATCTTTACTATGAATATGGGGTGCATTATATGCCGAATGACAATAACCTATAGCCCTAGAATGTCATTGTGAGGTTATTATAATGCGTTTTCATTTTGGGAAGATAGTGAAGGCCTAGGTGTAAAATGCACGGCCCGCCACTGGGAACAACATGCATCAGTAAACTGTGTTGCATGCGTTAGGTTAGCTTGAGAGATTCATTTAAAGAGTATTGTAATGTTAGCATTTATTGAATATATTTTGATAACTTACTAATAGAATTATGAAGCAATTAAATCCAGCACTCTCCACTTCCTCTTCACCAAAAAGGCAGGCCACTAGTGAGTCTGTGACTTGGCGCACAGCTCAGCTGTGTATACAGATGGTGGAAATATGCGTGAATAAGCATGAACTGGAAACGTGCGAAGCACATTAGAACAGCATTAATAGAGCGGTTGTTTCACTGATGAATATAATGATCAGGCCGACCAGCAGCTGAGACATAGCGAGAGAGGTATGAGCTGAAGTTTCTGGGAATGAGATTACTGCACAGACTCTGTCAACTCCATTCCATTGAATCAGCCACACACAGGTACAGTCTCTACTAACTAGTCAAGCAACAATCAGTTAACTTAGGTACAGGCTGTCTGCAAAATATCATGAATAGGTAATGTTACTGGTCATTAATGTATTATATTTGTGTTATCTGACTAGTATGTTAGATTATAGCTATTGTTAGACATTTTGATGACTGCAGGATATTGTATTATGACTCATGCGTACAAGATTTTCAGGCAATTTATTTAAGGAAATTGGGAATAATAGGACATCAGGCTATATAGTAATACAATGTATGGTAATTGAATGTATTACATTTATAAAGGGCACCTTCAGTTTATTCCTGGGTTGGGGGGCATAAAATATACCCAGTTGTCCAGAATCCACTACACAACTGGGCAAAAGACTTAAGTTACTCAACAGATATGAGTGTGTCAACTACCCAACCAGAACTAAATGAAGGGCGGGAGCAGCTTCAGCAAGGTACCAGTACCACTAGCAGCACAGAGCCTGTTTATCATGTAGGTTTTTACTATAACATTTAAATGTCCGGCATGTTCCTGGCAAAGGGAAGATCTACAGATGAATCAGTTCATTCATTAGTTAATTAGTTAATCAGTTTATTCCCATACTGATACCATTTCTGTAAATTTGTTAACATCTTATTCCTAATCTCTAACAGTATTTGTCACCCTGAACAGTGTTTAGTAGTTGCTGAACTGTTACCATCAAAAACCTGATAATATAACTGAATTGTCTACTGTTTGTTAAATGTTCCCTATGCTACTTTTGGAGTTAAAGCATACAAAGAAAAACAAGACACTAGTATGATTTCAATATGCTTTTGAATCTATATGGCCTAGGTATTTCTGAATATAACACTTTTGCAGGCCTGCTAAAAATTGCTTGTTCGTTGCCAGATGCACAGCTAATGGATTTCTAATTTTATTTTGATGTTCCTCTAACCCTTAGAAAAAAATAAACAAACATAATATTGCGAACAAAAGCAATATTTCATAGTATAATTTACACAACTTAAAAATGTTAATGTAATACTTAATGTTATTTATACCTGTCGATTCTGATGCAAGGGAATAAGGGTTTTGGCACCTATTTTTTTCCAGTTCAAGCACTGCTGATTAAAGATTATTTCAAAAACGAATTATTGCAACTAATAAAGCGTCCAGGCTAATCTGTCTAGAATTGAGCCCTGGGTGTTTTAACATGTAAAGTATAAGGAAAAAAAAATCCACACACACACACTAAACTACATATACTTTAATAATTTCAGCAATTCTTCCAAATATCGAAAATAATTTATTTCATTTTATTATTACACACTTTAAACAAACAAAAGAGATTCATCTATGTCTGTATAGCTTGAATGTCTGTCTATTTGTAGTATGCATAACTAACCAAATCCTTTTTCTGTTAATTACTCTGCATTTTTCTCAGTGTGAACCTGCAACAACTATTTTTTTGCGGCCTTTGTTCCGGCTTTGGCAGATTGATCTTCACAGAAGAACTCGTTGCACAACATGGCGATACAGGCCACCAATGTGACGTACTCCTGGAAGTCCACTTTGCCATCCTGATTATTATCTAGATCTTTGAACATCTTGTCAAGCTTAGCCTGGTCAGAAGATTTCTGTTGTAGTGATCAGAGGAAGTGAGAGACAAGAAAAAATAATTCATTAGGATTATTTGCTGATAAAGTTGTCAGATGAAAATAGCAATATTGTATGAAATAGATCGTAAGACTCACCCCTAACAAATCTCCAAACTCTTTATTGAGCAGCTCTTTTAGCTCCCCCTTGCTCAGGGTTAACTTGTCACCCTCCTTGCCAGAGTGTTCGTAGAAAGCTGCAATGAGCAGTGATACCGCCTGTTGGCACTTTGACATGTTGACTACAAAATACAAACAAAAACATTGGTTATTTATTTACAGTATGATCAATGTGATATTATGAGAGCATGATGCTGCTATAGTTGACATGATACAAAAATTGCATCTATGTTCAATGTGTTATTATGATCAATCAATCAAATTTGTTTTATAAAGCCCTTTTTACAACAGCAGTTATCACAAAGTTATTTTGCCTAAACCTCGAAGAGCAAGCAACAAAAAGTAAACATTTTACTTTGCAAAGTAAATTCTGAGTTTGTGTTGATAGTTTGATCCTGCTGCTTGAAGAACAGCGTAAAAGGCCCATCACTGGCAACTCCTCTTAATCACCTGGGAGTGGCTGCAGGCGTGCCCTGTTATTAAGCTGCGCTGCTGCTTCCTCAGTCATCTCACAGGTGTTGCCACCAGGCGCAATTATATCACCAGGCTTATATATCACCACAATATAAACCAAATTATTCTTGCAGTCACCACCTCTACTTGAACTAGTTTCAAATCCGGAGATTCTTTAAAACACTAGCAACCATGCTATATTTAATGGTGTACATGCATTTTCTAGTTTTGACCACTATGAATTGTATTAATTCGCACCTTAATCCATACTGATGGCACATATTGCAGACATTTACTAACTGTTTATATACACCTCAAGGTCTTTCAAATTTCATTAACTTTAATAAAGATTTGTAACCATTTATTCTTGTTACTGTTGTAAATGTATGTGTGAAATGTGAATGTATTCTATCAGAGATAAATATTAAATAAACAGAAGTATATCAACATGCTTGGGAGAAATGTATTAGGGTTAGCTTTAACTTACCGTTATTCAAGGATATGGACAGTCAGAGAAGGTAAGGTAGAGAGGAAGTGTTAGAGGGAAGGATGCATCTCTCCTTTATGGAGAGTTTGCCACACCCTTACTCTCCAACTCTGGAGCTCCTCCCCTATTTTTTAATAACCATTGAATTTACATATTGGACACACACAAATGGACAGCATCAAATGAAATATGAATGATGTCTTCAGGTCTGTAATATAATTGAATGAAGATTGAAAACGTCTGATTTTAACCTACCTGCCCAAAATCAAAGTGGAGTACTACATGATCTAACATGGTCATTTAGTGACACACCTTTTTTTCCACACACACACAGACACACACAAAAACACATTTGTACTCATGTAAAACTAACCAAAGAAAAAAATACACAATGGTACAAATCTGGGAGTGAATGTCCCATTAAAAGCAACACTCTATTTCTGCATCAGTACATGGTTGTACATGCACACATGTGTGCAAGAGATGTGTAGTAATGTGTGAGAACATGCACACCTGTGTGAGGGTTGTGTAGTAGTGTGTGAGTACATGCACGTGTGTAAGGGTTGTGTAGTAGTGTGTGAGCTGGATTACAGCTACCACAAAGGGACATTCATGAGCATCAGCCAATCCTGGAACCCATCCCAACTAAGGAATGGAGTACAGTCACCGTTGTGATCTATCTACTCTTTCATGAGCTTAAAACATACTGTACACATTCCCCCTAATTAAATGATTAGTGTGTTGCTCTATACTCTACTTTAGTGTTTACTGAAGTGTTTTTGTGGATATTGAATAATATATTATATAGGTACAGTGCATCCAGAAAGTATTCACAGCGCTTCACTTTTTAACGCTTCACAGCGTTACACCCTTATGAACCTTTGCTCCAGTCTGAGGTCCAGGGTGCTCTAGAGCAGGTTTTCAGCCAGGATGTCTCTGAACATTGCTGTATTTATTTATCCCTCGATCCTGACTAGTCTCCCAGTTCCTGCCGCTGAAAAACTTGCCCATAGCATGATGCTGCCACCACCTTGCTTCACTTCACGGATGGTATTAGCCAGGTGATTAGCAGTGCCTGGTTTCCTCCAGACATGATGCTTGCCATTCAGGCCATAGAGTTCAATCTTTGTTTCATCACACCAGAGAATTTTGTTTCTCATGGTATGAGAGTCCGTCAGGTAGCTTTTGGCAAACTCCAGACGGGCTCTCGTCCCTTTTAATGAGGAGTGGCTTCCGTCTGGCCACTCTAGCATACAGGCTTGATTGGTTGAGTGCTGCAGAGATGGTTGTTCTCCTGGAAAGATTGTCTCTCTCTACAGAGAAACTCTGGAGCTCTGTCAGAGTGACCATCAGGTTCTGGGTCACCTCCCTGACTGAGGCTCTTCCGATCGCTCAGTTTGGCAAATTTTGAGGGAAATAATGAATTTAATATATTTCAGAAAAAGTGTGTAACATAAAAAAATGTGTAAAATGTGAAGTGCTGTTAATACTTTCCGGATGCACTGTACATTCAGTTACCATTAAATCTTACCCCAACTCAAAACCATGGACCAATGGCAGCCGACAAGTTGGGCAAGAAAAGCAAGCATTATTAAACATTGGGAAATATAAACAGCATGAAGACAGAAATTTAAATATTACACAGTGGTATTAAAAGGAGGGCAACTGGGTTGAATACAAGGAGGATCTGCCTCCCTACAAGACAAACTGAACTCCATTTTGCCATGGTTTGAGATCCAAGGTTCTATAAATTGGAAGCCCTAAAAGCTTCCTGCTTTCAATTGCTTGCATCTTTAAGTGGGATTGAGGCATGCATGCATGTTCTAATATTAACATGTTTTACTCTCCACCCTATTAAAATCTCCTTGTGGATCACATGCAAATGTAGTTTACATTATCAGCATTAGCAGGTTTGGCATAGAGGCTGTAGCCATAGGTGTCCCTACCAGTCATTTTGAGAGAAAGACCCGGTGCAGGCCGGCAATCGGGAGAGTCAGGACTTTTCCCGGTAGGCCGTTAGTTTTCCGCGGCCACAAGGTCCGGTCTGATAGTAGATATATATTGGAGTTATACACTCACCTAAAGGATTATTAGGAAACACCCGTTCAATTTCTCCTTAATGCAATGATCTACTTAACCAATCAAATGGCAGTTGCTTCAATGCATTTAGGGGTGTGGTCCTGGTCAAGACAATCTCCTGAACTCCAAACTGAATGTCAGAAATGAAAAGAAAGGTGATTTAAGCAATATTGAGCATGGAATGGTTGTTGGTGCCAGACGGGCCGGTCTGAGTATTTCACAATCTGCTCAGTTACTGGGATTTTCATGCGCAACCATTTCTAGAGTTTACAAAGAATGGTGTGAAAAGGGAAAAACATCCATTACAAAAACGCCTTGTTGATGCTAGAGGTCAGAAGAGAATGGGCCCGACTGCCTAAAGCTGATAGAAGGGCAACTTTGACTGAAATAACCACTCGTTACAACCGGGGTATGCAGCAAAGCATTTGTGAAGCCACAACATGCACAACCTTGAGGCGGATGGGCTACAACAACAGAAGACCCCACCGGGTACCACTCATATCCACTACAAATAGGAAAAAGAGGCTACAATTTGCAAGAGCACACCAAAATTGGACAGTTGAAGACTGGAAAAATCTTGACTGGTCTGGTGAGTCTCGATTTCTGTTGAGACATTCAGATGGTAGAGTCAGAATTTGGCGTAAACAGAATGAGAACATGGATCCATCATGCCTTGTTACAACTGTGCAGGATAGTGGTGGTGGTGTAATGGTTTGGGAGATGTTTTCTTGGCACACTTTAGTCCCCTTAGCGCCAATTGGGCATTATTTAAATGCCACAGCCTACCTGAGCATTGTTTCTGACCATGTCCATCCCTTTATGACCACCATGTACCCATCCTACTACAGCTACTTACAGCAGGATAATGCACCATGTCACAAAGCTCGAATCATTTCAAATTGGTTTCTTGAACATGACAATGAGTTCACTGTACTAAAATGGACAGTCACCAGGTCTCAACCCAATAGAGCATCTTTGGGATGTGGTGGAATGGGAGCTTCGTTCCCTTGATGTGCATCCCACAAATCTCCATCAACTGCAAGATGCTATCCTATCAATATGAGCCAACATTTCTAAAGGATGCTTTCAGCACCTTGTTGAATCAATGCCACGTAGAAGTAAGGCAGTTCTGAAGGCGAAAGGGGGTCAAACACAGTATTAGTATGGTGTTCCTAATAATCCTTTAGGTGAGTGTATATTAGCATTATAATTTGCCATACTGTGCGTGTGTAGGTGAAAAGTGGGAGAACCAAAAGCAGAGATGTAATCATTTTCCATAATGGTTTTAATGGTACCATAGTAGGATAGTAGGATACATACGTTGCAACTCTGAACAACCAAATAAGCAGCGTGCTCTTGTAGCGGCACGGACACTTAGCTAATATTTAGTTAAGGACACAGACGCTTAAACTCTCACACATGAACTATAAAACATAACTCTCACTCGTAGTAGCTCCATACACAATACTGAATGAACCACAAAAAAAACCTTACTATAGAATATGTATATACATTACAGTCTATGAATGCCAGCCCTCTCTGGGCTGGGGTTAATAGACCAGTGTTGTAGTCAAGAGCACCTAACCCGAGACCAAAACAAGACCAAGACCAGAGAGTATCGAGACAAGACCAAGACTTTTAGGGGCCGAGACCAAGCCGAGACCATGACAGAGGGAGGGGATACAGAGTCAAGACCAAGACCAGCGCCCCACACTACATGACACAATAAAATGTGAAACATGATCAAAAGAGCTTCTCAAATTGATCTGAAAGATCCACATTCCCATAAAAACACAGATCGTAAACACTGAAAGCTGAAATAAACCTAACCATCTTTATTCAATACTCCCGGATGACTTCATAATTTAGTACAGAATGTAAAACAATTATTCATTGTTCATCACTAAAGTCTTCACTTTTCTCTGCCTTTTATCAACAATACATAAAGTTATGTTGTTTTTAAACAAACAACAATCCATTTTTTTTCAAAACCACATAGCTAAATGTGTAAAAAAAGCCACACATTCAACATTTAAAATGCAGAAAAGCTGTGTATTGTAATGAATACAGTAATTATATGTGAAATATTGATGTTTAGGAACAAATATTGTAAGTAAGAGTCTTTTATAGCTTTTATGTGTAATCAAAGCAACAAAAGATATCTAACAGTAGATAAAAAGTAACGTGCCATGTGCCATACAATAACCTATTTAATTTAGTCATTTCTCATATAAGTTGAGGCGCATTACTCAGTCTCCACTCTCTTCTCATATCTCAGGATAGCTCTCTCACCCAAACGAGGGAGCATCACCTTCGCGCCTAGCTTTAATGTCGGGAGATGTATGCAGCTGACATTAGCTAAGGTCGATGTAACTTAACATTAGCTACACACGCGCAGCACTTTGTCTACATTACTCATTGATCAAATAAGACTATATGGTGGGACAAAAATTTGCTTTGGAGCAGGAGCATCAATAAGAGGACTCGTTAACGTCGAGGGCATACAATATTGATGGTTCATAAAACTTAGAACCCAAAGCCGTATGTAAAGATGGCTTTATATATGGCTCTGTTAGAACCGGTTCTCGAGTGGAAACGGTTTTCACTCCACATCCGAGGCAGGTTGCTAACGTTAGCTAGCCAGCATTGCTAAACATCACTCCTACACACATCGCTTACCTTTCTTTTCTGCTTCCATTCTAAATGACGATAAAAGTTTGAAGTAGTCCCCACTGTATCTGAAATTGCAGTATTAACAAGAAACTGTATGCTTTCTTCTCGATGTTGTTTTACAAATATATTCTTTATGATTTTTGTAGCCGAATTGTATTACTGAAGATTTTGCAGACATATTCTCCCGCTCCCAGACAAATACAGCTCACTTTCTTGGGAGTTTGAGTGAAAGGAGGGGAGGATGTGTGACAGCGGTAACAAAAATACATAATTAGCAATGACCAATGAGTCACGTTATTGCTTGGATTTTAATCAGTACATTTTACATTAAAAAAATAGACAATATACTGGCAATTGAGTGATATTTCCACAGTTATGGTCTTGACTGGTCTTGAAAAAAAGTCCAGAGTCCTCAATGTCCGAGACCGAGACAAGACCGAGTACAAATGCGGTCGAGACCGAGACGAGACCATTGAGACCAAGACCGGTCTCGAGTACTACAACCATAGAAATTAAATCTATAGAAGCCTTATTGAACTGTTTTGCAAGATCATTCGATTAGTACACAAAAAAATGCCGACTGTCGTTAGTTGTTACGGTAACAACACGCAAATCGGTTTAATGCAGAAGTAGGCCGCTAGATCTTAGCAATGGAATGGTACATGTAAAAATGGCTGCCGCTCTGACCATTCTGTTAAATTTATTTGCATTGGAATGGCACTTCTAATCATTCAATTTCTATGACTACAACACTACAATAGACTGCTGGTCTAAACTGTGCAGTTTTACAAATTTTAATCAAGCATTAAGACCTCCATCTAACTACCTTTGCAACAGGATCCACCAGTTAGCAGAGCCTGATTGTACATGTCCTCTAAGTAGGATTATGAAAATCTCAGAGCTTCAGTACATTTTCTCTTCCTTTTGCGTATGTGCAAATTAGTAATGGGCCATGTTTGCTAGTACAGCTGTTCTGGGAAAATGAAAAGATTGTTGCAGGGCCAGTGCAAGGTTTCCTGGCTCACTAGGCAAAAGACCTGTGACTGCAATGGAAACACCATGTACTCTATCTGTCTTGCTTTCCATGACCTGGCCCAGTAGGTTTTGAGGTAGCATCCACTGCATTAACTGATAGACAAAAAGGTAATATACAAACCCAATTCCAAAAAAGTTGGGACACTGTATAAATTGTGAGTAAAAAAGGAATGGAATAATTTACAAATCTCATAAACTCATATGTCATTCACAATAGAATATCGATAACATATCAAATGTTGGAAATTGGAAGTGTTGGAATTTTGAAATTTCATGCCAAATATTGGCTCATTTTGGAGTTCATGAGAGCTACACATTCCAAAAAAGTTTGGACAGGTAGCAATAAGAGGCCGGAAAAGTTAAAAGTACACATAAGGAAAAGATGGAGGACTAATTTGCAACTCATTAGGACAATTGGCAACATGATTTGGTATAAAAAGAGCGTCTAAGAATGGTAGTGTCTCTCAGAAGTCAAGATGGGCCGAGGATCACCAATTCCCCCAATGCTGTGGCAAATAATATTGGAGCAATATCAGAAAGGAGTTTCTCAGAGAAAGATTGCAGAGTTTGAAGTTATCATCATCTACAGTGCATAATATCATCCAAAGATTCAGAGAATCTGGAACAATCGCTGTGCGTAAGGGTCAAGGCCGGAAAACCATACTGGATCCCTTAGATGGGACTGCATCACACACAGGAATGCTACTGTAATGGAAATCACAACATGGGCTCAGGAATACTTCCAGAAAACATTGTCGGTGAACACAATCCACCGTGCCACTCGCAGTTGCCGGCTAAAACTCTACAGGTCAAAAAAGAAGCCATATCTAAACAGGATGCAATTTAAAATGGACTGAGGCAAAGTGGAAAACTGTTCTGTGGTCAGAAAAATCAAAATTTGAAGTGTTCTTTGGGAAATTGGGACACCATGTCATCCGGACTAAAGAGGACAAGGACAACCCAAGTTGTTAACAGCGCTCAGTTCAGAAGCCTGCATCTCTCATGGTATGGGGTTGCATGAGTGCGTGTGGCATGGGCATCTTAAACATCTGGACAGGCACCATCAATGCTGAAAGATATATCCAAGTCATAGAACAGCATATGCTCCCATCCAGACGTCGTCTCTTTCAGGGAAGACATGGCATTTTCCAACATGACAATGCCAGACCACATAATGCATCAATTACAACATCATGGCTGAGTAGAAGAAGGATTCGGGTACTGAAATGGCCAGCCTGCAGTCCAGATCTTTCACCCATAGAAACCCGTTGGCGCATCATAAAGAGGAAGATGCTACAAAGAAGATCTATGACAGTTGAGCAACTAAAAGCCTGTATTAGACAAGAAACATGGCCTCGTCCCAACTTTTTTGGAATGTGTTGTGGCCATGATATTTGAAGTCAACTTATTAGGGGTCCAAGCCCGAAGGGGTCCAAGCTTTGCAACGACGGTTCCCAGCTCCAGCAAGGCTGTGGAACCCTATTGTTTTCCTAAGGTTTTTTCTTCTTATTCTTATTAGGGGTCCAAGCCCAAATGGGCTGGGAACCGTCGTTGCAAAGCAACGCGGTTCACAGCTCCAGCAGGGCTGTGGAACCCTATTGTTTTCCTAAGGTTTCGTATTCTTATTATTCTTCCGGTAAAACCGTTACTACAGTCTAAACCGTACAGGATCGTGGGGGTGCCATTTTCAGGACTGGTCCAGATCACCGCTGGGACCTCAGGACTGGTCCAGATCACCGCTGGGACCTCAGACAGAAAAATTCAGCCACTTCCACCACTAGGTGGCGCTATAGCAGAAAAAACGTGTTTGCCCTTATAACTCCCAAACCGTACATCGCACATAGAAAATACACATATCCACGCGTTCCCTGAGTTCAGCTGAATCTTCTGACATAGGCCACGCCCATTTCCGCAAGTACTTTTACGCGTGAAAAATTGTAATTTATCGTAAACCTACTTTTTCTAACTCCTCCTAGACCGTGTGTCCGATCTGCACAAAATTTGGTATGTATGATCACCAGACTGACGTGACAAAAAGTTATCAAAATAATTTTTATCGGATGAAAATTGCGTAAATTGCGCAAAAATTGTTTTGTGTAGCTAGTTACTTAAGTATAAACTTCGCCATATCTTGGCCAAAAAAAGCTATCATTGTAAAACTTTAGATTCTTGTTTGACATGACCATCGAAGGCTCCCTAACAAGGAGTGTGGCCTATGGGATCTACCCCTTGTACTAATGTGAGTAACTTCAAATTTACAGTGTATATGCACAATGGTTACTTGACCTCACATAGCAATAATTACACATGTGGACCACTAGGTGGCGCTATAATGGTGAGAAACGTTTTTTCTGAAACTTTTATATCTATGTGTTCATTAAATTAAGTTGAATCTAATGATATAGAACAAGCCCATTTCTGATAACAATATTTTTCACAATATTGCGCCATGCGTAAATCAACTTTTTCAAACTCCTCTTAGACCGTGCCACCGATCTACACAAAACTTGGTATCTAGTATCTCCCGATGGACCTGACCAAAAGTTATCAGAAGAATTTTGCCATGTTAAACTATGCGCAATTGACGAACAAACACGTTTTCGTAGCTAGCTACTGTTGAGAAGTATATTCTATATAATCATGTTTAAATACAGTTTGAACAGTTTAGAATGGTATTACTGTTAGAAAGAGTTATATGGCTATACTTGAGGCCTGTTGGGGAAGATTCTAGGACATGTAGACAGACAGGGAGACATGTTCAGGGTCAAGATAAGACTTTACTTTAGGAGAGGAGGCAAGGAAGGCCAGGCCAAGGAATGACGTAAGACAGAGAGGGCCCTTACAGCCGTATACTATAACATCAGCATAAGCTTTAGCATATGGCTTAGGACTTATAACTTATAACTCTGTTAAATATTAGACAGCTTATAACTATATGAACTATTGTAGGTTAGAATGTAATTCCATCACAGGTCTAATACATGGAGATCCCATTCAGACTAATAGAACAGGGAATTTTACTGACAGGACATTAGACAGATAGGGATTACTGAGTTATTCAGACGGGAGTACACTTCGTAGTATGGACAATCAAGGTTAGAACATTAAGAGATAGTAACCTACGTAGATAAGAGGTTGAGGTGACCGGCACGTGTTCTCACATGAGACAAGTCACAGGTCTGAGGAGATAGGGGTCTCCTTCTAGAAGGTATGTGTGAACAATAATGCAAAGGCTATATAAGCCAGATCCATTAGAGCATTCGTGGCATTTTTCCCAGAACCCGTCTTGATGCCTTGTTATGATGACCCTGTTTCCGTAACGAGAAGTACTTAATTAAACATTCTATTATCTACCACAACCTGAGTCCTGAAATCATAATTTCAACAAAGATCTCACCAGCCTGAATTTAACACTTAACACTACGAAATATGAACTTTATTATATCGCTGCCAAATTAAATGCTATCATCAAAAAACTTGAGATTGTTGTTCAATGTCCCACTGTTATGTTCTATACCAAATTTAGCGAAGACCGGCCATTAAGGGGCGCTTTAATCAACGTTTATTTGTTTCGGACAATAACTCAATGGGCCCTATCTTACACCCAGCGCAATTGACTTTTTACACAAACGCATGTATCATTCCTATCTTGCTCCCGACGCATATGGGACTTTTCCCTCCACAGACGCGCATTGGTAAATTAGGGAATGAACTTGCGTTCGTTGGGCGGTTCAGCGAAAAGAAGAGGCGTGTTCCGGCGCAAACATTCCCTGGTGCTATCTTGCAGTTCCCGAAAACAATTCCGCCACTGACCAGGAAAAACCTGGTTAAAAGTCAGTGGCGTGTTATTCATATGCTATTTTAAGGGTGCATGCTTAACCATAATGTAGCGTGTGCACAGCGCGCATACACTTTGCTCCTCTCATCTACACAAATTTAGCAGTTCTTTATTATTGCAATACATAATTAGAAGGAAAAATATTACCACATGAGGGAAGTCATGGTGGTGTCCGAAAATGTGAAAAAATAGGTATACATCTAGTGTACACATTTTCTCCAATTATTTAGAATGAATTATTTGCACTGATATACATCAACCTCAAGGGAACCCATTCAATCAACATACAAGTCATTTGCAATGCTAATAGTAAAATCACCCATGTCTGCGAATTACTCACAACTCATTTATGGCACATTGGCTGTGAAGGGGACAACGGCTATCCGTTAAAGACATGGTTAATGATGACACATTTTATGATGCCAGCAAGTGCGTGAAATGCTGTTTAATCGAAAACACACACAAACACGCAGTGTAGCCTAATTGAACGAACATTTAGCACACAGAAAATACGCGTCAGGTGTTTGGATAGAACAGGTACACTACTCAAGTCGCAGCATTCTTTGTGATTTGTTGTGTTTTACGCAACATTTCCATGAATCATGGATGTGTTGATGACATTAATTAGGAAATATTAGAGGACATCAGGATACTTGATGTTGAAATGCATGTGCCGTTGCAACTGAACCCAAATGCCCAGAAATACAGAACTGGAGAGGAAAGCTTATTTGACAGAAGACTAATCTCGGTCTAATGTTAGACTACATTGCAAAAATATTACAATGCATTCATAACCTTGTGATTTAGTGAGAGTGAGTCCAAAACATTGGAAAGTAGGCTATGTCTTGTGACATTTCTTTATTTACATTTTGTAAAAAGAAAAATCAATAGCAATCCGCCATGGAACAAGCGTGCCTGCTCTTAAAGGGAATGTGAGATGACGCTCTGATTGGTTTATTGCACGTTACACCCAAACCACACCTATGACTAATGAAGCTACTTCAGACCTAACCATTTTAGATTTGCGTCGGCGCAATTGTCATTTATCTCGCCGGTAAAATAGCATCAGCGCCCGTTACCCTCCCAGTTTGATACTTGCGTTTCAGATCGTTAAAATAGGGCCCAATACATTTAACTGGGTCAATTGTGATTACAATATCTTTTCCGTAGTAAATGCTATCAACATGAAACTTTTGGTGCTTGCTTGGCATGCCGCTCTGAAGCTCTGTATCAATTTCTTTGTCATTAAAAGGTGCTGTCGTCAATGTAGAGCAGTTTTTGCCCATTAACTCAATCAATGTTAATGGGATATTTACAACGGTGATGTACCACAGAACTTGTAGCTCACGCCTCAATATTTTCTGACATTTGCCTCGCCAACTTTATACTTTGCGGTCCGCTTTCCATAATGAATATCCAAAATTATGAGCTTTTTTAATGTGTCAGACATCATAGAACATATAAAAAATAATTAATGTAATATACTTCTATTTAGCAGATTTAATTTTGGGGTTCTATCCTAACAAATTTGCCACTCGTTGGGGTTATTAGAGTACGCTGGATCATGTGCCTGTGTATCTGGCAAACTTTATTTCCTGTTTAGAGTGTGTGGTTCCTGTTTGGACAAATGTAGGTAACTCATTATTTGGTTCTGTTTTTTGTTTAATGTGTAAGGCAAAGTGTACAGACAAGACGGGCAGATATACAGAAATGACTATAGTAAATTACTACAGAACCCATGATTTTGCTTATGAATGTTAACTTTAAGCCTTGTCCCTGTGCAGTTAGGATAAATTAAATCAAAGATCAGTTCATTCAAATGCGCTACATGAAATGTTGGCCGCAGTATAAAGTAGCAACCTAATCTGAACAGTGAAAGGGATTTGGGATAAAGTTACAGAAAAAATTTTGCTAAATGTTGTGTTTTGTTTAGTGTGTAAGGCACCGTGTACAGAGAAGAATGTTAGGCATACATAAATTATTACATGAAATAATAGAGAACCCATAATTTTGCAGATCAATGTTAAATTAAACCCTTTCCCTGTACAATTAGGACAAATTAAACCAAAGATTGGTTCATTCAAACACAGTACATGATTACTCAGCCATGGCTGTAAACCTCTACGTTGCTTGTAGTGTGTCACTTTTACTTTTAAGACTATATAAAAACACGGCACTAGTATAATCATCAGTTAATGACAAAACGTATTTATATCCCTCTCTGGACTCTGGGTTAATTGGACCGGCCAAATCCGTGTGCACTAACTCTAGAGGCTCTTTAGCTCTTACATCAGGCTTTCTGTTTCTGGTTTGTGTAAACTTGCCACGGGTGCACACTTCACAAGTTATAGGTTTGTTTGATGACCCTTCGATTTTCATACCATCAACAACCTTCTAATCCCAGTATCTCATGCCATGTTACCAAATCATAACATCCATTCACTTGGTCACCACATCCATCAGATACTGTATGCAAATAATATAATCTATCATGTAAACGAATGGGAAATTCTGTACCGTCTTTGTGCACCAGAATATCTTCACCTATCCTGAACGTCATGCTTGCTCCACTGGAAGCCGCCGCTTGCACCGAAAATATGTCCTGTGGGTATGAGATGTACAGCGCCCGTCTCAGCATTGTCGTGGCGTCTCCGAATGTCCACCAATCATACCTCAGCATCACCTCTGCACTCTGCTACTCACTTACACCTCGTGCCGTCAGCTAGCTCCATGTAATGAGTCCCTGCCTGGAACTCATCATCGAACCTTTTGAACTTGGAGACGTCGGTGTCTATATGCGAGGTTGCCCCGTAGTTGAACATCAGGCCCCTCACGTCGACACCCTGGTTATTTGGCAGGAATCCTGCCTCTCCGTCTAAATCCTTAGACTTACAACGTAAATGTAGTTACTAATGCTAAAGTGTTTTATTGTCCGAAAACCGGGAACGAATACAATATTCATAATTTTATTATTGTAGCATCGTGTTCACCCATCCATTATATTATTCTTACGATGAAAGAGTTGCTATATGCACAGCAGACTTCGTTTTGACTGTAAAATATACATGTAGCTGTTTTAGAGACAAGATGATCATTTAAACTACTGTCACTTCATAGACGCGTGTAAATTGAATTATTATAGAGACCATCGAAATTCAAACAGTAACTAACAAACTATCGGTTGTATGCTTTCAATGAAGACAGAAAGCGCAACTTCAGTATCCATTTTCCACTAGAAGTTCAATTGTTTTAAACTTTAGAGACAAAACTTTCTTTTTATACCTGTTTCTGCTGAAAAGGAAGATGAATGTTGACCATGAATTTGGCTTATTCCGGGTCGTTCCTCCTGCCGTATTCTACAGTAGCTACACTGTCTGTAGAATACGACAGTTCCTCCTGTCGTATTCTATAGTAGCTACTGTAGATGGCACCCAGATTGACATAAAAGCCCACCCAAATAGTACAGTAGGCTATATGAATCAAACAGCATTCCAGGTTGGAATACAATGTATTCAGCATTGTCGCATGGCGCAGCATTCCTGGCGTTGTCTATTCAAATACACCGGTATGGCGGTATATAAAAAATTAATATCATGAAGAAAATAAATACCGGTATTCGGTGTGAACCGGTATACCGCCCAGCACTAGCTACCAGCCCCTGTTACAAGATAGCTACCAGCCCCAGTTCCAGGATTGATACCAGCCCCAGTTCCAGGAAGGCTACCAGCCCCGGTTCCAAGAAGGCTACCAGCCCCTGTTACAAGATACCTACCAGACCCAGTTCCAAGATTTATACCAGCCCCAGTTCCAGCAGAGGTCGCTCAAGTTCCCCGGCCAGCAGAGGTCGCTCAAGTTCCCCGGCCAGCAGAGGTCGC
>JACXGM010022262.1:0-16814 GCA_016801145.1 Umbra pygmaea | reverse complement strand
ACAGACTTCCCACTGAGGTGCCTTGATACAGCACTCTGGGAACAGCCTATTTGTTCAGAAATTTCTTTCTGTGTCTTACCCTCTTGCCTGAGGGTGTCAATGATGGCCTTCTGGACAGCAGTCAGGTCGGCAGTCTTACCCATGATTGCGGTTTTGAGTAATGAAACAGGCTGGGAGTTTTTAAAAGCCTCAGGAATCTGTTGCAGGTGTTTAGAGTTAATTAGTTGATTCAGATGATTAGGTTAATAGCTCGTTTAGAGACACTTTTCATGATATGCTAATTCTTTGAGATAGGAATTTTGGGTTTTCTTGAGCTGTATGCCAAAATCATCAGTATTAAAACAATAAATGACCTGAAATTTTTCAGTTGGTGTGCAGTTAATCTAAAATATATGAAAGTTTAATTTTATCATTACATTATGGAAAATAATTAACTTAATCACAATATGCTAATTTCTTGAGAAGAACCTGTATATTGAGTAGGCTTATATTTTGTCTGTGTTTGATAAAAGGGTTAGCTGTGTAAGATTTGACTTTAATCAATATCTTTGCCTATATTTTGCCAACCAAAAATGTAGATTAGTGCAAAAAGCCACAATCACATTTTGCCACTAGGTTTGATAAGGGCATCTTTACAAAACAAGTATTTTGCCTGTTACTGGTTCAATACTTTTACATTCCACAATATTGGACCAATATCAAATGGATCCCTTAGCCCAACTACAAACCATGCACCTGTGGAAAGCTGACAGTCTTTGATTTGTGTTAGTAAACTAGTGAATCTTACATCTAGCCTTAGGGCAAGGTGAAGCTGTGAACCGGATAACTTAAGACTTGTCTTAAGATCTCCAAATAAGGTGTTGGTTTTAGCAGTGCATCTGGGATTGGACCATTAACTATTTACTTTAATGTCAAGACTGGAAAGAAAAAGCAATGAATGGAAAAAATAACAATATTCCATTACTTTGGATTAAGACATGGCAGCATTTAAACCATTGTGTGGGATATGAAATATGTTCTATTTTTCCTTCTTATGAGATAGAAAAACATTACATTAATATACTGGGGTTAGACATAGCTTCGAGTTTGGCAAAAAAAAAGTACTTTAACCTTCATCAAACCATTCTAGGACATTTATTTACATACCCTTGATTTTTCAACACATCTGTTTCTGTGGGCTCTCTCCCTCATGGAATACCTTTTCTTCATCTGTCTTAGAATGAAGGATGGAACTGACCATCTAGAACAACATAGACAACAAAATATGCTTTGTGATCAGCCATGCAGGTTCAGTGTGCTTAGAATGGGAACAAAGATAAGGCTAGAGCAGAAGCATGTTTCCTTGAAATATCGCTAGGGATAATGCATTAATCAATAGTGCACCTAATAGCTAGTTTTACAGAATTCACATCTCTTGTTGCATATCTGTTAATAGGTCCAAAAGTCCTAGTTGTCTTCCAATTTTTGATGTCATCTAGAATTAGGAATCAGAGGAATCAGAGCAGAAAGTTACTTCAGAAATCGACAGGCGTTCATCTAAAAGATAATATACTAGAGTATAACTTTAAGAGAAGATTTAGCAAAACACCCTACAATTATCACAAGCTACAATTTGATTGACATACAAAAAGTGAGGAGAAAATCATTTACCAAATAATGATATAACTGGTTAATTAAAACAACATTTAGGCTTAGTATCCTTGATGGATTACCAGATACTAGACAGGGATGTTTATGCTTGCTCCGTGCAGGAAAAACCTTACCTGATCTAACTCTGAAGGCATTGACAGACTTTTCATCAGTGAAGATCTATTGCATGACCAAACATATTGCAAGTAGATAATATTAATGGTATAAATAATAAAAGAATAATAAACTTTCCAATCACTTCAAATTAAAAAGTATTATGTTCCCCCAGCAACATTCAGCCACAGCAACAAACAACTTGACATTCAGAACTGTGCAAAAGTCTTAGTTCTGAAAAAACAATTTGTTGTTTACTCTACAACAAACACTACACTGTTTAAAAAAGCATAAATTCTCTTAGGTACATTGTCATGCAGATTGATAATACAATCGGCTGGTAGATCGTTCCAAGCATCTCGGACAACATGCCACAGTTCTTCTACAGACTTAGTCTCACTTGCTTCTGTCTGTCCGGGTGATACCAGACAGCCCTGTTGATGCTCTGTGAAGGCAGTGCTTTCTATTACAGAACTCCTTGTTATTCGTTTCACAGAACATATTCCTTTAGGACATTTGCTGTTTGTTTATAGTAATCACCCTTCTGCAGAATGAAGTTGAGACAATTCAAACGCCTCTTTGACGGTGTTGTGTGATGGATGAGAATCTGTTGGTATTCCTCAGCATTGAGGATGCCAAATATTCTGACCAGATTACTGTACCAACTCCATTTGGAGAAAGGCATCCCCAATATTACAGGGATGCTCCGCTGAGGTTACTGTGAGTCCAGAGCAGCTATCAATGCTGAACTTGTTCAGACATCAGTTTGATGTAGATCTCATCTGCTGCACAGTTTCTGTGGCCGACCACTGCGTTTCTGGTCCTCAACCTTACCTGTCTCGAAAACTGCTGTCTTGCGTGAAAATGTTTTTTGCGAGATACGTTTCTGATGCAGAATGACCAACAATGTGTCATGTTGCCATGTTCATTCTTGCTATGATGTAAGATGTGATGATTTGGTTGTTCTTTGCCAAGTTTAATTACTTGTTCACCCATTTCAGTTTATCAGTTTGGCTCTTTCAATTCATTATGTCATTGATTATTTGCACCATGCTATATACCTATGCATACTATTTCAAATTTACAACTACATTTTTGTAAGACAGATTGGTGCCTAAGCCTTTTGCACTGTCTCTTGTAGTTAAAATGTTGAATATGTACATGCTTGGATTAATTTGTAAGCTTATTCCTGGGATGTCATCAGGAAACACAATGTAAAAAAATATATTTACACACCCTAGAAGTCTGTGTATTAGATATTAAGTATTGGATGACAGAAAATTATATACTTCTAAACTCTGAAAAAACAGAAATGCTAATTTTAGGTCTCAAGAAACAAAGACCTGCTGTCAAACCTGGCAATGAATATGGATGGTTGTACAGTTATATCAGAAAAAACTGAGACCTTGGTGTTACAATGGACCCAGATCTCCCTTTTTTACAAACATGTAAAACATATGTCAAGAGCAGCTTTTTTCCATCTCCGAAATATTGTAAAAATTATAAACTTTCTGTCAAGGAATGATGCGGAAAAGTTAATCCATGCTTTTGTTTCCTCAATATTGGATTATTGTAATGCTCTCTATTCTGGCTACCCTGACAAAACCCCAAAAACTTCAGTTAGTGCTAAACAGGGCCGCCAGCGTTCTGACTAGAACCACAAAATTTGAACATATTACCCCAATTCTAGTCTCTCTATACTGGCTGCCCTGTAAGGCTAGAGCTGATTATTTTACTGTTAACCTACAAAGCACTACATGGACTTTCCCCTACTTATCTGTCTGATTTGCTGCTGCCATACATACCTTCACGTACGTGACGTTCACAAGATGCTGGCTTCCGTAATGTTTCTAGAATGTGTAAACAAACAGCTGGAGAAAGGACTTTCTTATATAGAGCTTCAAATTTGTGGAACGATCTGCCAACCCATGTGAGAGATGCAGACTCAGTCTTAACATTTAAGTCTATGCTGAAGACTCATCTCTTCAGGAAGTTCTATGATAGTGTATTCTGGCCCAGGGGGCTAAAACTGTAGGGTGGCACTGTTTGACAAATCATCCATGCTGGAATGCCTGGTAGGCTCCCCTCTCTCCACTGGGATATCCTCGCTCCAATGACACTCAGGGGCAGAGTCTCTGGCCTCCTCATGTTGCCCCATGATACCCCACACTTGTGGGATGGGAGTACACTGTGGATTATACTCTACCCTTTCCAGGTTGGTAGCAGTCTATCAGTGTCCCTTTGTTGGTGTGGTCTTGGCAATGTGGGTGGGTCTGAATCATGTCTGATTGCTCCAGCACAAGGTTTTCTTTGTGCAGGACCATGTCACCAGTCCACCGTCTTAGTCCCCAGATGTTATGCTGCAATAGTTTATGTGCTAGGGGACTAGGGTCATTCTGTCCTTTCTCAGTCCCCACTTAAGTCTCATTGATATGTGACGGGGGATGAGAGGAAATGTATATACTTATTTTTGGGGTCAGAGCTGTACCGAGGCACTAGACCTAAGTCATGCCCACTCTAATAATTCTGATGTCATGTTGATCCTAGGAGGACTGAAAACCTTGGAACATGCTTCCGGAGCATTTGGTCTGATGACTCCTTCCTCTCTCCGACCTGATGATTCCAGCTGTACATCTCCAGAGCGCGTCCTGATGTCCCTGCCCACGACCACCAAATTGTGCAGATGCTACACAAAGACTGGTCACAGCTCACAACACTGATAAAAAATGTAACCTGTGTACCTCCAGATTCCCCACCCTGTACAGCCAGAAGAGGACTGGCCACCCCCTTGCGTCTGGACCCTCTCTAGGTTTCTTCCTAGGTTTCATCTACTACAGAGTTTTTCCGAGCCACTTGTGCATTAGTTGTTGTTGCTTGCTCTTTGGGGTTTTAGGCCAGGAATCTGTCAAAGCATTTTGTTATGAATGCTGTTGTAAAAAGGGCTTTATAAAATACATTTGATTGATTGAGTAATCATGCATGTGGTCTTACTTTAGTTATTAAAACATTTGAATTGGCAAAAAAGTAAGTAATTTATTTCAGAGCTTGTTAAAACAGCCTGCTAATCACATTACTGTAGTTTAGCTAGTGTTTATCTCACTCTTTAGCTTGACACCCATTTTTTAAAAGACTTACACAAATGTGGCTTCAACCACCCAGCATCTGATGAACTACTAGGGCAATGTGTCACTCCTTAAAAGCAAAGCCAGATGGCTTATTATTAACATTGATTATATTTATGTCTTATGTTAACATCACAAAAAATACCAAATTGTGTTTCATCGAAATCAACAAAAAGTATTTATATGTAATGTAACTAGAACTCTCTCTATCGTAACTTAGCTAGCTAGCTGTTAGCAATAAATGGCACATCACAGATTGTTCGAAAATATATTAAACTTTACATTTCATGAATCAATACATATTGAAAAAGGAAACAATTCTCCCCAAGAAACACCTGGAAAAACTATTTGTACAGCTATCTAGCCCTCATTAACTACTGTACTGTAGCTACCCTGGCAAGCTAGCTAATTGAAATGTGATTTAAATGAGCTCTGCAATCTACAAAGTTGTTAAAATAAGTTGTAAAGCACAGCCTGAAAGTATCGTGAGTGTTTGGGTATAGTTGAGTGCCAACACAGAAAATGTAGAAAAAAGTATAGTAAAATAAACTTAAATTAATTGGTATCTAAATTTTGACTGATATAAATTACCGGTCAAAACCAAAGACCGTATATATCACTAGACGTAACATGTCTGACGTCACCCATTGGTTTGTGAAGATCTGATTTGGGTCATAGAATTTGCCGTTACGGGCTCAGACATTTTTGTTGCGGATGTGACGATTTTAGACCAGAGGGAGGATTAATCTAGCTAGCTAACTGATATTAATATTCCAATATTAACGAAAAGCAGTATTTAAACAAAATGTAACGTTACTTACTGGAAAAACTGAACTGCCAACTCCTTTGAGTGTCTTGTTGTACAATCGAACGCCATAGCCACGCCCTAAACACCACGCTCTAAACACCACTTTGCTTTATTGCTGAAAATGAACAAAATTATGTATTGCAGAAGGCTTAAATCTAGCAATTGAGACCATATACTGATTATGAAAATGTTTACTGAGGTAATAAATCATGTGAGAATTGTCTTTCATTCTCATAGACTATTACAGAAACCGAGCTCTTTTGCAACCAGACGTATCGTCCCCAGCTGGAATTCAGATAGAATGCAGGTTTAAGGCATTTCCGCATTTGCCAATATTCAATTTGCCAAACCGGATGATCACCCTGCCAGAAATGTACAGTACATGTGCTTTGATAAAAACTGATACCTTCATTCACCAAGCTGGAATTAAATTGATTAGAAATTATAGCCAAAACAAAATTACATATAAATGAGGTAAATGTTTCATAACTTATCATCAGTGATATACAGTACAGTAAATTAGTGATTTACAACATTTGTAATGTCTAGGATACAGTATTTTAATCAAAGTAATGACCCCATATATATATATATATATATATATATATATATGTATATATGTAGGTAGCCCAGACCTAAGGTGGTCCAGTGCTCCATCATGTAGTACTCAGGCATGTGATTGGCAAAGGACAAAAAATCAGGAAAATTTTAATGTTATTACAATGTTAACAGTGTAGACAAGAAACAAACAATGATGGACATTTTTGTCTGCTTTAATGAAGATCAGTGTTGTTTTGTCAAGCAATCGCTTTACTGGAATTATGTTGGTGGGTGATTCTCCAACTGCAGGCACTTTCTTTTGTGTCCTTGGCCTCTTTTGTAAATAAATAAACAAACAAATGCACAAATACATTGTCATTATAAAGTTCATGCTCCAACATTCTAGTAACCATGAAATGTTGCCCCCGTTTTCATTTAAAAATGCGTTTGGAAGGCTGTTTATTAGCAGATTTAGCAGTTTATGCTTGTCCCCAACCGAGACTGGCCCTCTTTGAATGTTAAAACTTTATATAAAAGGATCAATTTAAAAATATTTTAACATGTTTGTCTTAAGGACAAATGAAATAACATCATACCATCGGAATTCCATATGTATATCACAATTTTTAACTATTTAAGTCTGTACCCATGTTTTTTGTCATTTCCACCTCCCTCATTAAAAAATACACCTTAATAGACCCATTTTTTATGTTATTTACTTGGTAACTATGGACATAATAGTGAAAAGGAAGAATTAGTTGAAGGTGAAACTTCAGGCACATGTGCTCTTCAGGACAAGAAAATAAATCAAGGTTACTCAAGCTTTTATACAGATTTATTTTATTCAGTGTCATTTCCACCTTGGCTGTGATTCAGCTGAATTATGTACAACAAATATGAAAATAATGTATTTATGTTTATTACGAGTAAACAATATGCAAAGTCCAAAAGTAGATAAGCCTGACATCATGGTGTGCTTTTATTGCAGAAAAACTGCTAAAATGTCATTTCCTCCTCCGTCATTTCCACCTCTGAGAAATTACAGGCACTTTGGACATGATCTATATGCTGTTTCTGTGTGCTATTTGCATGTTCTCATAACATATTTGTCGATGGCCAAGAGGTCACAGGAATACAGGGACAGAATAAAAGCTGATCCAGTTAAATATCAACAGAAAATAGAAAATGACAGAGAAAGATATCACAGGAAAAAAGAAAGAGGAATAGTCAAACCAATCTTAGAGGTCTCCAGTAAGGAGAAGGAAAAAACAGTGGAAGATCAATCAGCGAAACCGGCAATGATGTATAGCCGGTGCAAATGCTGTGTTGGCCACTACCCCACCAAACACACCCTCAGACACTCCCCCCATAGTGGAAAGATCTACATCCAGGGGTAGGAAGAAAGTAAGGAGAGAAAATTAGTCATAATGACTCCACGGAGTTAAGCGGCAAGACAAATGATGGAGGGACAAAACAATAAGGAGGACTCTAACCTTTGAAAACACAATAATTTCTCAGTTGAAGGAGAAATATAGAAAAGAAACCTCTGCCAACAAACAAAATTGTGTCTTCTAAAATTCTCCAGAAGTGCAGGCTAATTAAATTTGCACAGAGAGAATTGGGTATCTCAGCAAAGTTCTTGAAGATGACTGCAAAAAGGCACAAACCTAAAAGTATAATTGAGGTTTGCAATTAAACAAAACTGGAACCACCACTGAGGAAAAAATCATAACTTCCCTTCACGGGATGGAAATTCAAGGGCCACAACAGGAAAAGATTTCTTACAATTCTCCAAAAGGCATCCCTTTTGGCTGCTTAGACTGAGAGTACAGGACAGAGACACGTCTCTGCAAGACATGCCAATACACAATTCATGGCGGATAAGTTGATGCAGTGTTAAGTGATTATCACAAACAACATTGACGACCTCATGGCCTCTTTCTGTAGTGAGAATAGCTGATGGCTGAACCATAGACAGTATATAAAATGGACTAAGCAACGCCATTGACTTCGACGGAGACCAAGTGAAGTAAATTAGAAGCACTATTCACAGGCAGCTGAGAATACTGCGCAGCCTCAAACTGAGCTTGACAACGTAGATGTGACGTGAGCAACGTGTCTGAAAGTTGCAATTCTTCTGGTAGCTGTGCCAAGAGAAAACTGAATCATTACGAACCTTACTTCATATAAATTCACTTGCCACATTCCGAAGTATTTCCAATCCATCAAAACGTTGCTGAAATACATGTTCCGATGCTTTCATGGACTCTCTATGGGCTTCTCCCTATGCCTCCATGCCTGCGAGCTTCTCCTGGACTATACGGTAATTTCTCTGCTGTGCAACAGAAAGTTGCGTGATTGATAATTGTTAACCTATTTTTACAAAAATGACTGCTACCAGGCCATAACATGAGATACAAGGTAATGGAGCCTTTTATACATTGTCATGTTTCTTTAGAAATAATCAATGGACAAATAGTCTTTAAACGCTTCAAAAATAAATTAATTCACCGTCAAAGTGACCCTAAAATGAATGGGAGTTTATGGAATGCTAACGCAAAGTGGTCCCTTGGCAGCCTCAGAATCTTCCCATAGGAGCTTCAATTTCTGGGTGCTGGCTTACCGCCGTGAGCTGAATGCAAGAAAACATCCTTGAGGAAACTGAAAATAGAAAGAAAATCATCACACAATTCAGTCTGTAGATGTCTTTAAATCCTCTCAATTTCACTCTGAATTTCAACTCCCCCATTCGTATTTTATGATGAATCTGCATGGTTGTTACGTCCCCCAGTACCAATATTCATAATTCTATGTGTCCTGGTCTGTGTCAGTGTTGTCTGTGCTATGTTTCTGTCCTGTTCTGTGTGTTTGTTCCATTCAGTTTGTATGTCTCCTACAGGTGGTGCAGATTTAGCTGATCAACACCATTTCCCATCATGCCGTTCTGTATGTATATATGTATGTATATATATTTGTATATGTTCTCTCTCTCCGGTTTTGGATGCATGAGCTCTTTTTGGGTCTGTGCATGACTGTGGTTGAGGCAACGTTATGATTGAATAGGACTTCCAGAACGCTCTCTCTGAGCTCTGTTTGGTGCATGGATGTGGTTTAACAGGGCATATTTGTTTTCTGTGATTGTGTGGGGTGAGAGCTTTGTTTGTTAGTGTTAGGCCTAATTTGAGTGTTAGTGGTGTTTGGGTGTGTTAGTATTGTGTGTTGTGAGTGTTAAATATATATTCATTCATTCTCCATTGTTATTAATCAGTTGTTTCTTTCGTTCACAGGGAGTGAGGAGTAGTTTAGAGCTAATCCGGAGTATACACCACCCGTAGGGTAACTCTCCTATCTGAAGCACACTAGCTACATCTGGGCTGACCACCAACTGTAAGTTTGGGTAGGGCGCCTTGACTGTGTACCAGTTAGTTTAGTGTTTGTGTTGGGACAGGAAAGGGGGTGGCGTTATATTTGTTAATTTCTTCGTTTTGGTACTGCCCAGCTCTCCTCATCTTCCTACTTTATCACGTGGCTAAAAACAAAAGCCCTTTATGTTGAAATTGTACTTTGTCAGTATCCTTGCTTGCACCCATGAATTCATACCTTTTTTGCTGACCGCAGGGTGCCCTTGGGCAGTGGGTTTGACATCCCCTCCCCTCACGGATAGCAGAACGTAACAATGATTCATGTGGGTCACACTGTCAGGTCGGAAAATCCGGAATTCCAGATTAATCAGGAGAAATCACATCCCTGGTTACTGCAGAATGGGGTTGAACATCTGATCCTCTGTCTTTAAAAACTTTCTGTCAAATGAAGCATCATGTACATTATATAGCTACAAATATGTGGACACGACTCTTATGGTGGAGGAGGGATAATGGTCTGGGGCTGTTTTTCAGGGTTAGTTCTACTGAACTGTAAACTTGATGCTACAGGACACAAAGACATTTTAGACAATTGATTGCTTCCGACATTGTGGCAAAAGGTTGGGGAAGAGCCTTCCCCGTTCCAGCATGACTTTGCCCCTGTACACAAAGTGGGGTCAATAAAGACATGGTTTGACAAGTTTGGTGTGGAGGAACTCAAGTGAAATCAACCCTATTGAACACCTTTGGGATAAATTGGAATGGCTATTGTGAGCCAGGCCTTCTCGTCCAAAATCAGTGCATGATCTCAAAAATTGCATTTTTGCTGAATGGGCACAAATTCCCACAGACAAATTTCAAAATCTTTTGGAAAGCATTGCCAAAAGAGTGGCGATTATAGCCGCAAAGGAGGGAGCAACAACCAGTGTTGTAGTCAAGACCACCTAATCCGAGACCAAGACAAGACCAAGACCAGAGTGTATTGAGACCAAGACTTTTAGGGGCCGAGACCAAGACCGAGGGAGGGCGAGACCGAGTCAAGACCAAGACCAGCGCCCCACACTAAATGACAAAATAAAATGTGAAACATGATCAAAAGAGCTTCTCAAATTGATCTGAAAGATCCACATTCCCATAAAAACACTGATATTAAAACACTGAAAGCTGAAATAAACTTAACCATCTTTATTCAATACTCCTGGGTGACTTCGATCATTTAGTACAGAATGTAAAACAATTATTCATTGTTCATCACTAAAGTCTTCACTTTTCTCTGCCTTTTATAAACAATACATAAAGTTATGTTGTTTTTAAACCAACAACAATCATTTTTTTAAAACCACATAGCTAAATGTGTAAAAAATGCCAAACATTCAACATTAAAAATGCAGAAAAGCTGTGTATTGTAATGAAATAAGTAATTCTATGTGAAATGTTGATGTTTAGGAATAACTATTGTAAGAGTCTTTTATAGCTTTTATGTGTAATCAAAGCAACAAAAGATAACTAATACAAAGAGGTCAGAAAGTCAGTGGCCTAACTGCATGTGATTTATAAAAGGACAAAATTGATTTAATTTGAAGCAGTTTCATCAAAAAATAAACACAATATAAATCAATGTTATTTTGGCCATCACATTTTTCAAATAGGTAAACAAGGAAGTTAAATGTTTGATATGGTATGAGCCAGAGAGTGTGTGCTGGTAAAAAGTAATATATTTGATCTGCAACTGTAAATTGGAACTTAAAAATTAGCTCTCTGAAAGTAACGTGCCATACAATAACCTATTTAAATTAGTCATTTCTCATATAAGTTGAGACACATTACTCAGTATCCAATCTCTGCTCAGGATAGCTCTCTAACCCAAACGAGGGAGCATCACCTCGGCGCGTAGCTTTAATGTCGGGAGCTGTATGCAGTTGACATTAGCTAAGGTCGATGTAACTTAACATTAGCTAGACACATGCAGCAGTTTGTCTACATTACTCATTGATCAAATAAGACTATGGTGGGACAGAAATTTGCTTTGGAGCAGGAGCATCGATAAGAGGACTCGTTAACGTCGAGGGCATACAATATCGATGGTTCATAAAACCCAGAGCCGTATACAAAGATGGATTTATATATGGCTCTGTTAGAACCGGTTCTCGAGTGGAACCCGATTTCAATCCCCACCCGAGGCAGGTTGCTAACGTTAGCTAGCCAGCTTTGCTAAACATCACTCTTACACATAGCTTACCTTTCTTTGTGCTTCCTTTCGATAAAAAGTTTGAAGTAGTCCCCACCATCTCTGAAATCTAAGCACTGCAGTATTTACAAAAAGCTGTATGCTTTCTTCTGGATGTTGTTTTACAAATATATTCTTTATGATTTTTGTAGCAGAATTGTATTACTGAAGATTTTGCATACATCTTCTCCCGCTCCCAGACAAACAGCTCACTTTCTTGAGAGTGCGAGTGAAAGGGGGCGGGGATGGGTGACAGCGGTAACAAAAATACATAATTAGCAATGACCAGTCACGTTATTGCTTGGATTGTAATCAGTACATTTTACATCCAATAAAAGTAAAGATGTTAAAAAAAATAGACAATATACTGGCAATGTAGTGATATTTCCACAGTTATGGTCAGGGGCGGACTGGCCATCGGGAGGATCGGGAGTTTTCCCGAACGGCCGGTCCATTCCGGGCCAAACGGGCCATCACATTTTACTTTGACGGCCGGTCAAACGTATTAAAACAAGTGACAGTAGGCTGAAATGGACAGGCATCCGCAAAACTGCGCTCTGGCCTGGCCGTCAAATCGAGAGAGAGTTCCTCTATATTCAAATGAGAAACCCAGAGTGAATGATTGACGACTGCGGGGAGCGACAGATACAGCGCACGCGCACACGCGCACGCCCCCCCCCCCACTGCCGGCCGCTCCATCCAACGTCCCGGGCCGAATTTATTCCCAGTCCATCCCTGGTTATGGTCTTGACTGGTCTTGGAAAAAAGTCCAGAGTCCTCAATGCCCGAGACCGAGACGAGACCGAGACAAGACCGAGTACAAATGCGGTCGAGACAGAGACGAGACCATCAAAAAGTGGTCTCGAGACCAATACTGGTCTCGAGTACTACAACACTGGCAACGTGTTATGACGTTCTGTAACACACTTTGGACATAACATAGCCTTGTCATATTCACCAGAGAAAGTACAGACTAAATACATCACTTGCATAGACTGGAACGATTTAGTGTGAGTAATGCTTAAGATGCATTATAAATATCTGTTACGCCTGCTTAAGCAGAGATTAACTCTGCCTTTTAGGGAATGCACGGGTTGGAGAGTGTAGGCTAAGGGATGGGAGAGGTTAACACTGGGCTTCCATAACTGGCTGGTCGACCCAATTCTGTGGCACCCGTGGATTATCACACTGGGAGGACTGAAAAGGTTGATATGGGGTTTTAGACGGTGCTTGACTGTCCATGACTCGCTAATGCACGAGACGAAGAAGGGGAATTCTAAAGAGAGAGGACAAAGTCGAATTGAGAGTGAGCGAGTGTGTCAGATTGTGATGTGAATGATTAAATGATGATTTCTAGTTGGATTATGATTCCATATTCTAAATGGGGGAGATTTTCATAAGCTTCATAAACAAATGCACTCATTTATAAGGGATAAACAGTAATCTCTCTTTCTCTCCTTCCATGTACCTATCTCTCACTCTGTCCCATTCACTGCAGTCTCTCTCTCTCCCTTTAAGCATCTGATTTTAATGCATTGTAGTGCTTCGTCCATTCGCCCCTCCCATCTCCATGTTTTTCTGTCTGAGTTTCTGTACTACTAGGGTCAAGTCTCTGAGCAGGTTAGATCACTTTTCTTTGTCCCCTGAATGTCCACCTCAGTCAATCGTCTTCTCCTCTGCCTCTTGTCCCCTCTGCATATGACATCTCACAGCGTGCTCGTGTTTCACTGTAATAGCCCGCTATGGTATTATCTCCAAATGAACAGGAAAAACAACAAGAATTAAGGACGTTGATTTAACGTGCAACTGCAATAGGATTGTGAGTCTGTGCAACTCAGAACACATTTCAAATGCAAACTATATGTTTTGAGTTTGCACAACATTTTATTTAAGCAAACTCACTGTCTTTTTACAGGTGGTTGCTATACAATTGTACACTGAATATACTATTGAAAACGGTGGGACATTAACACAATTAAACCTGGAGTTTATTCTTTTTAGGAAAACTTCAACAAGACGGTTCCAGGTTAGGTAAACAGTTATTAGAATAGAATTCCACTCCTATCTCCACTTAAGCCCAAGCTGTAGATATATACTAAAAGAGGGACTTGTTGACCTTTTCTTCTTCTACACAGTTGTATTGGTGCGAGCTTTTGGTAGTTGACACAAAGTGCATTTCTACCTTCTCTCTTTCTCTAATAGCCATTTCCCACAGCTATGCCTTTCTTGTAGGTCTGCAGGTGACGACACCACTGATTTCAAATTCTCATGCTGTCCAGCATTTTGAGTCACTTTTCTTGTTTGACTTTAATTTGGTTATTTTATTCCATTCTCTCCGGCAGTTATTAAGTTATTCAAGTTTTTTCATTGCAAATTGTACCATGAATGTAGTGATACATCACAAACTGAATAAAAGAGGACACGCTTCTCTGTCAAAGGAGACCTGAACAGAAAGACAGAAACAGGAAGCGACAGGACAGGTCGAGTGTATGGTTTGAAAAACCTGGTGTATAAATAGAGGAGTTCATGGTCCTTTGGGAGAAGTAGGTGTACCGGGGCTGAGCCAGTCCACTAGACGGGGCGGGGAGGAGAACAAGACTTCCCTGTTGTTCTGTGGTGTGGTTCAGTCTTCAAATCCACCTGTTCATCAGAGCTCATCTTTCCCCCCCGTCACCTGGCCCCTCCCTCGACTCCGTGCTGCTTGGCTTCCGCTTCTTCCACTCCGAGCAGGAGCAGCGTTGGCGCCTCCTCCTGCCTTCGCTTTAACCTCTTCTTCTTTCTTCCCAGTCTGTCCGTCCACAGCCCACAAGGCCTCTGCCTCCTCCCTCTCCTAATTGAGGCACAGAAGGTAAAGGAATGAGAGGTCAAGTCACATTGGGCGTGATTGGACAAAATACAGGCTAGCAGGCTAGGAAGTACAGTGGCGTGGCAATATACTATACAGTCAATGTGATATAGGGTCTGAGATAGAGAGGTAGATTTATGGTAATACAAAGTGGCAGTGCAAAAATAACACTAGCGTTAGACCATGGTGTAACAACCAAGGCTGGGGAAAAGGGAGTGTGCAAAACCTACAAAGACAGCTGTGCGGGTAAGAGTGTGCAAAATGCATTACCGGCCGAAAAGAGCGGGTGGAGACAACATGTACAATGGTCTGTCAGATTTGATCACAGGGCAGAGGGGTGTGTCTATGTAAATGAGCGTTGGTGCAAAACCGTGCAAGTCAGAGAAAAGCTCTGCACAAAAGATATTAAGCTGTTGTCTGTGTCTTTGTGCCCTTCCTACTTACCCTGGGAATTCCCTCAAATACTTTTTGCCGTATTGTATATCCACCTGAAAGCGAATGTGGATAAAGCATTGGAGTCTATACTTCAGGTTAGCCAGAAGTTACAGTCTATTTTACCCAATGCACCCATTCTAGTGCTCTGTGATTTTAATTACTCCGCACTGAAAAAAAATCCCTTACAAACTTTCACCAAAACGTCACTTGCCCAACCAGATATAACAAAATTCTGGACTTGTGTTATGGTTCAGTTAAAGGGGCGTACAAATCCATCTCCCTTTCCCCACTGGGAGGAGCCGACCATAACTGCGTGCAGCTCATCCCTCTATATCGCACTGCCCTGAAGGGGAGCTAAGTCCTCATAAAACAGACTAAGAACTGGACGGACGATTCAATTGTGAGCCTGCAGGGCTGCTATGACTGCACGTATTGGGATATGTTTAAGGAGTCCTGTACAGATATTGATGAGCTCACTGACATTGTTAGCTGATATGTGATGTTTAGTGAATTTAATCCCTAGTAAGTATCTAATAGTATATCCAGACCGGAAGTCATGGGGGTCAAAATCATTGAAATTTTCATTGAATAAAAAGAGAAGGCTATTTAGGGAGGGCAACTTCTCCGAACTGAACTTGCTATAAAAGGAGATAAAAAGTGAAATCAGGAGAGCACAACATAGATAAGGATAAGTTAGAAAGGGAACTTGGCAACAATAACTTGGGTACTGCATGGGATGGTCTAAAAACTATTGTTGGGTCAAGTGGGAAAGAGAGCAACACAAAGGGGGTTGTTGATGGTTTTAAATCCGATAAACAGTTGAGTTTAATTACTTTTATCTTAGGTTTGAGACCGTTGATTTTAGTAACGAGGTTTTATACTATCAAGCTCTGGCTCCATTTCCTTTGATGTTTTCTCTGTGGCGTCCCCTTTTAACACTCCAAAGCAAGAAAAAGCCCAGGGCCTGACAATATATAAGTAGTCGTCTGCTCACCTCCTGTTCCAAACAATTGGCTACCATCTTCTACTATATTTTTTCAGTTGTCACTCAACCACCAGAGGGAGCCAAAAAGCTGAAAACAGTCAATAGTTATTCCAGTGGCCAAAAACAATCATCCAAAGGTTTTTATTGACTTTAGGCCTGTAGCCTTGACTTCTCTACTTATAAAGTCCTTTGAAAAACTGTTGAAAAGAGAACTTCTCGCCCAGATTGAGCGCCTGGTTGACCCATTACATATAGGAGTGGACGAGGAGTATTAGATGCTACCACCAGTCTGCTAAACCTTGTTTTTAAACATCTTGAAGGCAGCAAAACACATGCCAGGCTGTTATTTGTGGATTTCTCATCTGCTTTTAACACAGTCCAACTGCACATTTTAAGCAACAAACTCATTAAGAACTTTGGTTTAGATTTTAATATTGTGGACTGGATTCTTGATTTTTTAACTAACAGAACTCAGAAAGTGAGGGTGAATGGATGCATGTCAGGATAATTAAGTCAATCAACAGGGTCCCCTCAGGGGTACGTTCTTTCTCCGCTACTCTATATTATGTATACTGATGACTGTCGCAGCCGCTGTGACAATAGATACATTTTAAAGTTTGCAGATAGTCAGTCTTCTCTATGCTGGTGAAAACAGCCATGGTCCTGTTGTTGATGAGTTTGTACAGTGGTGTGACAGTGCATTCCTTCAACTGAATGTAACATGGTCCTGTTGTTGATGAGTTTGTA
>JACXGM010022261.1:0-16814 GCA_016801145.1 Umbra pygmaea | reverse complement strand
GTAGTAGTTAGCGTGTCTATTTCTGGTGGACCTGAACCGGTTCTCCTCGATTGTGCCCGGTTGTACGCAACCTTCTCTTTTCTTCTGCGCTTTATGTCTTGCCACTGTTAATTTACCTCCTCCAATTCTCTCCGTGTAGATGATAACGAGTTGATTTAACTTGTTACGGCAATCCAAATGCCCTGTAATATGTTCAGGTTTGCTGTTACTTCATGCACTAAGATGTGAATTTCTTCTTCAATACATTTAATATTGCGCTTTCTTTTTCCGTAGGGAGATCCATGATAGATACGGGCCCATTGTTTGCTCTTATAGAGGCACGCTAATAGAGGGCAGAGTATGCGCTGATAGCGTAATGGGTATCGGGTATGATAAATACTTCGCTAAATGTGGAAGCATAGCGTGCGCTATTACCGAACTCGCATACACAGACGCAGCGCAAACAGCGCTTGTGTTAGTAAATCAGGCCCAGAGTGTTACTTTAACACTCTCAGAGTTGATTTAACACTGGTGATTTTGCTGTAAATCAGGCCCTGAGTGCTAAACATAAATACAGAGCTGTTTGCGCTGCGACTGTGTATTATTGCAATAATTCCAAACAACCAGGGACTCACTTCTCACAACGGCTCGTATCATATATAGATCCTGGACATTTCTTCTCTAAAACAAAACCAACGTGGAAACAAAACGACAGATGATCAATGACCGACGGCTCCCTCCAGTTAAGCAGCCCTCTTTATACTAAGTACACACACCTAATAAACACAGCTGAACGTAATGATGATTAACCAGATCTACCATACACTGATACAATTACACTGACTAGGAACTGCTTAATTGGAGGAGCTGCCAGTCTAAAGCAACATACACTATAATACCAGAAAACAAACACCATGCCCTTGCACTGAATGAAAATGATAAAACATAATACATATATTATAGGAGTCCGAGTCTCAGTTCACATAGACGTTCACGCCAGCCTCACTGGCTGGGCATGACAGTATATTGTCATTCAAATCCAAGATTAATCAAATATTTATTGTTTTATGAATTTTTATTGTATTTACTTTTCATCATATTGTATTTAAGTATTATAGTACCAGACATTGATGCATCCTGTCAGTATATCGATGGTGTAGAGCACTGAGAGCTCCCTGAGACAGAACACATTTCTTCAGCCTCCTGAGGGAGACCAGACAGTGATGTATCCTGTCAGTATATCGATGGTGCCCTGTAGAACACTGAGAGCTCCCTGAGACAGAACACATTTCTTCAGCCTCCTGAGGGTGAACAGGTGCTAAACCAACATGGATGAGTGTAATGTCCAGTCCAGTTTCTCTGAAATGTGAACTCTGAGGAACTTAAAGTCTGCAACCATCTCTATGACATCTCCATTTATGGGAATTATAGTGTGCCGCCTTGTTCACCCTGTATTCCACTATCAGTTATTTGTGTTTTTATTTAGGGTGAGGGACAGGTTATTTACACCACACCGTTAGCATGCTGACCTCCTCTCTATAAGCGGCCTCATCATTGTTTGGAGTTAGACCTACTACCGTTGTGTTGTCAGCAAACTTGATGATGGAATTAGAGCTCTGAGTGTCCACACAGTTGGGGGTGTACAGGAAGGGGCTGAGTGTACGCAGCCTTGTGGGGCCCCTGTATTGAGAATCATTATGGATGATGTGTTGTAACCAATCTTCACCACCTGAGGGCATCCAGTCAGGAAGTCCAGAACCCAGTTGCAGATAGAGGAGTTCAGAGAGGACACCATGGTGTAGAAGGCTGAGCTGTAGTCAATGAACAGCATCCTCACGTTAGTGTTCCTGTTGTCCAGGTGAGGGAGGGTAGTGGTCATTGCTATGCCGATGGCATCATCTGTGGATCAGTGGAGTGGTAGGCAAATTGAAGTGGGTCTACTGCAGGGGTATTCAACTCATATATCATCAGATTTATTTTTTATAGACCAATGCAAAATCACCAGTGTCTATGGATTAACTATTTATAGGTATGTGTTTGGGTGAAATTAATATTTTTGTTTAATTCCATAAACTGCTGACAACATGTCTCCCAAATTCCAAATATAAATATTGTCATTCTGCATTTATTTGCAGAAAAGGAAATCTTTGTTGAGTTCATATTCATTTTGAAACAACACAATACTGTGTTAATTTAGGAAGAGTTCAGAAATCAATATTTGGTGGAATAACACTGATTGTCATGAATCTTGGCATGCTCTCTACCAGTCTCTCCCATGGATGTTGGGTGACTTTATGCAACTCCTGGTGCAAAGATTCAATCAGCTCGGCTTTGTTTGATGGCTTGTAACCCTTAATCTTCTTCTTGATAATATTCCAGAGGTTTTCATTGGGGTTGATTTCAGAAAAATGTTCGGTAGTCTCCTTATTTTTTCCAGTTTTATATTCACATACAGTATATCATAAAGTATATTTACATTCATTTTTACCATTATTTGATCAGGCACATTGATTAAGAACTCATTGTTATTTGTAGCAGTGACCTGGGGGAATGTACCAGAGGCAGGGTTTAACGGTTTTGCTCATATATATAACAGGTAGGGATTCAAACCAAGAACTTTATGCGCACCAGTCAGATGCTCTAACCACTAGGCCATTTTGTTCTCCTTCTTTGACAGAGTCAAGCTTTGACCAGAATCTGTTTTACAGAGTATTCATTTATTACAGAGTTAAAAAAATACCTTGACTCTCCTTAATTATACACTCACACCTGTCTCCACTGGTCCTCAGCAAACCAACGGGAGTGTTTTTACCATCCTGGGTGACATAGAGCAATGTGGGAAGACAGACACTGAGACCTGCCTAAGAGGAGTAACCCTGGTGATTCCAGGCTCCATGGTAACGTATTCTCTGAACACACCCACCTGTTACTGTACTGACACCAAACCATTTTGAATATGTTTTAAAGTGAAATCTTTTGGTGGCCTCAAACCAGTAATGGTGTTATTTCAAATAGTCAGTTCAGTAGGAACACTGAACCCCTGGGTATAGTTTTGTATTTTTACACAAGTAACATTTACAAGTACTTTTCTTGACTTGTATTTACCCAGAATTTCAATGGAATTCTATTCCAGATTATTGTTATCGATGCGACTGGAACTGTCAGTGTAAACAGGATGTTATCAAAGTTGCCACTTATTCTGGGTGAGTTGTTATTTGATGTGTTATGAAGTGAAAATTTGCTATGTGGTATCATTTTCGTAATTAATCAATATGCACTTCTGTTTGAAACTTTTCCCATGTTTTATCTCTGTGTCGTCTAGTTCATGTAGTAGAATTGAAATAAATAAATAAGTATTCCATAATAAGATAATGGAAGGTAAATGTTAATCGTTTGTTTTTTCCACAGTGGATGTAACCATCTTTCAGCCCTCTACATTTTATATTGTTGCACAAACCTCTTATGGTCAAAGTATAGTAGTCCAGCTAACACTGATAATGCAGGTGTACATCACAGCTGACAGAGAACTTCAAGGAACAACACAAGGTATGTTTTTCTAAATTATTTTAACGTCTTTTGGAAAATACAAATATTTATTTGTTTGAAATTTTTTTACATTAAAAAATGTAAATACTGTTGGTTTCAAAGGCTAATACATCGCTCAGAGGTTAGGTTGTCAGGCGTGTAATAGGAAGGTTAATGGTTTGATGGCTTAGTGGTACAAATAGTGTTGTTATAATAACATTAATAATAATGAATTCAACTTATATAGCGCTTTTCTTCCAAGGAACTCAAAGCGCATTACATAGTGAGGGGGAAAGCCCACCTCATTCACCACCACTTGGGTGATGCACGGCAGACATTTTTTGCAAGAACGCTCACCACACATCAGCTATTAGGTGGAGAGGTGAGTAGTTATATATGCTAATTAGGAAGGAGGGGGATTATTAGGTGGCCATGATTGAAGTGAAGCTGGGAATGGAGACCACTAATAACAAAACACAGAGACACAGGAAAACTAGGAATGTAGAACACTAATAACAAAACACAGAGACACAGGGGAAACCATGACACAACATTTTGAACAAACCTGAATTAGTTATACAAATAATACACAGATATTTTGGTTTACTACAAATAACCCTATAAGATCAGCTGACGCTCTAGAGCATCAAAAGCTCTATATCTCACAAACCATACATGCTAGCATATGCACATTAATGCACCGTTGGAAAGGGAAAGATCAGACAAAAAGAATGAGTGGTGGCTCATTCCTGTGGCTTAAACACAGCCAGAGTTATGGTGTCTCAGAGTCGGTCATATTTTTTAGGTGGTCGCCAATTTTACTAAACACATTACAGACAGGAAGTAGGAAGTGAAAATGATAAAATAACAACTCTGTATTTATGTAGGACATCATCTTGCATAACACCAACACTTTTAAAAAATGAAAAATGAATGGGATTTTAAAAATGAATTCAGTCTCTCAAATATTTCAGTGGCTATGCTATTTCTGAAAAGCAGCCATTCTTTAAGGGTGTTTTGAATTTTAATGTCATAATAGTTCATTGCATTTCAACAAAATTGTTTTTTAGTCAGTGTGATTGTATGCTGATTTATATAAGCACAATATTCTGTAGTCAACAGATTGCCATAATCAGTTTAGTATTTCAATATTACTACGCATGTGAGTATACTCATTATTATTATAAGGAACATAACTATTTATTTCTTTAGGTATTTTGTTAAAATTTTACCTGAAATATTTGTTATCCATATTTTACTTCTCCTAAGGTCTTTGTGGAGACTTTAACAGCGTCCAATCAGATGACTTTAGAACAATCAATGGGCTGGTGGAAGGAACAGCTGTGACGTTTTCCAACACGTGGAAGACCCAAGCAAACTGCCCAGATGTGGTCCAGAACTTTGAGAACCCATGCAGTCTCAGCGTAGCAAACGGTACTCCTTCAACCTCGTTCAAACACTCTATAACTTTGAACGGGAAACCATTCCTGAAAAATGCCAGCCCAGCTGGAACAAAAATGGGAATTTGATGCTTGACTTACCTAAATGGAATCAGATGCTGGACTGACCTTTATTTGTAGAAAAATAAGCACCCTGTCTGCATGGTTCATCTTTATATACAAGTAACTTTAGTTTTGTACTAGTGTTAAAGGCGTACTTTTTTATTTTAATGTTGGAGGGAATGTTAGTACAGTAGAATGGTGGGTTAACTGAAAGCATCCTCTCAGACCAGGACACAGTGTACTATCATCTATGTTGTTTAGATTTGAACTAATGGTGGGTTAACTGAAAGCATCCTCTCAGACCAGGACACAGTGTACTATCATCTATGTTGTTTAGATTTGAACTAACTGAACTACATTTTGAAAGTGATTTTATTGGCCAACAGTAGTTTGGCATTGATGCCGCTTATACATTGTTCATAACATACTGTACTTCATATCCAGCACAAAATAGGAGGTTTAAAAATATATTTGGTTAAACTCAAAAGTGCCTGGTTGCATTTTTATTGTTTATGTCTACAGATATAGACTGTATGTATTAGATATATTCCAGACTTTATAATGCCCCTGGCACTTGATTTCATGTGAGTTAGTTCAGGGTGGTGTTAGTTCAACCTCAAATTTAGGTGAGTTAGTTCAACAACAAAATAACAAGATGGCTGTGGGCCCTAAGAGGACATTTGAAAACTGCTGTCTAAATCATCAACTGTTTGTATACTTTGTCTTATTAAATGCTGCTCATGTGTTCTACAGAGAAATATGCCAAGTACTGGTGTTCCATGCTGTCTGATGATGAAGGCGTGTTCTCAGAATGTCACAGTGAGGTCCACCCAGATTCATACAAAAGAGTGAAGAAAACAATTATGATTAATTATATTTAAAGATACACAGCACTAAGGATATACATGATTATTATTGAAATACTACAGAACAATAATATAATCACAATTTATTATGCATGTGACATCACATCTTCTCTGTATCTACTGTAGATGTGCATGTATGACAGCTGTAACTGTAAGAAGAGTGAAGAATGCATGTGTGCTGCAGTCTCCTCCTACGTCCATGCATGTGCTGCTGCAGGCATCATCCTCAGTGGATGGAGAAACACCACCTGTGGTAAGATCAACACCAAACACCCAATTAAATACTATATACATTTAACACAGTGGATGGAGAAACATATAATACAATTAACCTTATAAAACATCTGAAATTAAAACACGAATATGAGCATGGAGAACATTTATTGGTATCGGTATCGGTGAGTACCAGAAAAAAAACATTGGTACTCGTACTTGGTCCTTAAAAAATGGTATCGGTGCATCCCTACCAGACACTCAATTAAATACTACATACATTTAACACAGTGGATGGAGAAACACCACCTGTGCTAAGATCAACACCAGACACTCAATTAAATACTATATACATTTAACACAGTGGATGGAGAAACACCACCTGTGGTAAGATCAACACCAGACACTCAATTAAATACTATATACATTTAACACAGTGGATGGAGAAACACCATCTGTGGTAAGATCAACACCAGACACTCAATTCAATACTATATACATTTAACACAGTGAATGGAGAAACACCATCTGTGGTAAGATCAACACCAGACACTCAATTCAATACTATATACATTTAACACAGTGGATGGAGAAACACCATCTGTGGTAAGATCAACACCAGACACTCAATTAAATACTATATACATTTAACACAGTGGATGGAGAAACACCATCTGTGGTAAGATCAACACCAGTCACTCAATTAAATACTATATACATTTAACACAGTGGATGGAGAAACACCACCTGTGGTTAGATCAACACCAGACACTCAATTAAATACTATATACATTTAACACAGTGGATGGAGAAACACCACCTGTGGTAAGATCAACACCTAATACACTCAATTAAATACTACTTTAGTTGTAAGGTTGTTTGTTTCCAGACTGTGTCAAATTGCATCGTGCCCTTGAGCAAGGTACTTTACCTTAAGTTGCTCCAGAGGGATGTGCCTGTATTCACTGTAAGTCCCTCTGGAGTGTCCGCTAAATTACTTTAAATTTTAACTACATACATTTAACTTAGTTCATGTTGGTAAATTCAACACTAGTGAAACTGAATCAAATACTAAATACTGTTTGTTTTTTATAGTTTTTACCAACGTAGTGATGGAAGGAATTACAAGATCAATGTTTACCCAATACATCCTTATAGGAAAACATACATTCAAAGTTGAGTACTGAATCTCAAATCTGTTTCTACAGGAAAGTACACTTGATGCCCTAAGACGATGGTGTATGACTACAGTATGACCAGCTGTGGGGGAACCTGTCGGTCCCTAAGCCAAAAAGACTTCACCTGCCAGGTACATTTACATCACTGGTTCCCAACTTTGGTAGGAAATATTAGAGTTTGTTAATGTATTCTGTGTTGCGACAGGCTGATATGTTATAGCCTAATACTGCATTTGGATGTCATTGTAATGTGACTTTCTTTGGTATGTGGGCACTCAGAGTTAATTTGTCCAGTTTAAGCGGGGGTCTGTGTGGGGTAGTGGGCTAAGTCGCTATATTGCAGAAATTGGCATAACGCTGCCCGGAATTTGGGTTCGATAAGTCAGACTATCTATCCTGCAACGTCACTCTCCAGCGACTCCTTGTGACTGCCCCAGCCCGCCTGGCCTCTGCCTTTGCCCCAGCCCACCTGGCCTCTGCCTTTGCCCCAGCTCACCTGGCCTCTGCCTCTGCCCCAGCCCGCCTGGCCTCTGCCCCAGCCCGCCTGGCCTCTGCCCCAGCCCGCCTGGCCTCTGCCTTTTTATTTGGCTGGCACCTTTCTAGAAACTCAAGGACCTCTTACATAATTTAAAGGGTATAAATTGAAGACATTACAATAGAAATACATTTAACTACATGGAATTAGTTATCAAATTAAACAACACATGTTAAACAATCTGAAAAGTGCAAAGAATCGTCAAAAAGCTGTACAAAAATAGTGTCGGGAGGGTTACCATGGCGATACATATGGAGACTTACCGGCAATTTCCACCAACTGCGGAACGGCTGCGGATCCGCTCCGGAACGGCGGAGGAGTCAATAGATTTCCATTAAAGTCAATGTGTGTATTTTCACTGACTGCGGAACGGCTGCGTTCCGACTCCGTCCCAGCTCCGGCGATCCGCATTCCTGCAGAGCAGATACGCAGAGCTTCTATTTCTGCCGGATGCCGGAGAGCTCCGCAGCAATTCAGTACAGTATATATCCTGTTATATCGCGCGATCATACGTGAATTCGTGAGGGTCCTCGTATAGTCACTGTCAGCCGTTCCGCAACCAATAAGGACCTGGTGGGTATTGAATGATGGAGGAGCACGGAGCCGACACGCAGCGGAGCCGATCTGCAGCCGTTCCACAGTTAGTGGAAATCCTGGGTTAGGGACGAATTTACTAACACTAGCAAAGTTTGCGCTGCGTCTGTTTATGCGAGTTCGGTAATAGCGTAGTATTTATCAAACCGGAAACCCATTACGCAATCAGCGCATACTCCGCCCTCCATTAGCGCGCCTCTAATAGAGCAAACAATGGGCCCGTATGTATCTATCATGGATCTCCCTAAGGGAAAAAGAAAGCGCAAGCTTAAATTTAGTGAAGAAGAAATTAACATCTTAGTGCATAAAGTAACAGCAAACCTAGATATATATTACAGGGCAGAACATCCACATCCTCGGAAAAACATCCAATTTGGATTGCCATAACAAGTTAAATCAACTCGTTATCATCTACAAGGAGAGAAGTGGAGGAGATAAAAAGAGGAGAACCGGTTCAGGTCAACCAGAAATAGACACGCTAACTAGGTGGTGCAGCAAATACACGTTGCCGAACAAGTGGAAGGTGTGGACAGCATAGATACTGCTGAGATCTCTGTAGAGAATGAAGGTATGTGTGGCTTGTAATGATACTGTTGTGTTGGCGTTTGGCATATATGCATATGTTCAGCCTATATCATTGATATGTAAAGCCAACTGATGTGGTTAAGTAATTAAAGAGTGTTATATAGGTCAATAATCGCAAAATTGCTTATCAAAAATGGAACAGATGGAGGCATTTGTCTTTTTTTGTGCAAAGTGTATTTGATGCTATGTATGAAACACTGCTGCCATTGATGTAGCTATATTTGAACACACAGGAAAATGCGGTTGTTGGTTTAAACCTGCTTTTAATAGGCGGAAAATTCCCCCGCAGAATAGATGCGCGCTTTTACTGGCAGTCTTTGTAAATACCACGGAATATATAATTAGGCGCACTTTACGTGTATCCTCCCAACTTTTTGAGTGGAACTCCCACTTTCCCCATGACCCTCCCACAAACGCATATTGAAAGCGCAACTTGTCTCTTGTCGCTCATGTGGCAGGCAATCTGCGATTTTACCCAAGTGCGCCTGGTTTGTAAATCGGTTACGTCTGTCTTTGCGACCAATTAGCGCCTGGAAACAAGCGCAAACAGCTTGATAAATCTAGCCCTTAAAGATTTAAAGCTTTCTCAAAAAGGTAGGTCTTTAATTAAAAAATGTTATTCTGCCTATCGAAAGTGAGAGGGGATTTCAGAGCCTAGGGGCATACCAGCTGAAGGCCCCCATGGTGGAGAGGCAGAATGAGGGGGTGACAAGGAGGCCAGTTGAGGAAGACTAGAGGGAGCAGGAAGGGACATAGCCTGGTAGGAGGTGAGAAACGTAGCCTGGTAGGAGGTGAGAAACGTAGCTGGGTGTGAGATTATGGAGTGCTTTGTATGTGAGGAGGAGGGTTTTAAATTCAATACGTTAGTGCACAGGGAGCCTGTGTAGATTGATAAGGATAGGTGTGATGTGTTCAGATGATCTGGAACCAGTGAGGATTCTAGCAGCAGAGATCGGAACGAGTTGGAGTCTGTTCTTAAATTTAGTAGGGATACCGGTTAGAAGGGAGTAGTCCAGATTAGTCCAGAGTAGTCCAGAGTAGTCCAGAGTAGTCCAGAGTAGTCCGGGGTTGTCCAGGGTTGTCCAGAGTAGTCCAGAGTAGTCCAGAGGCGACGTGATGAGGGCATGTGGAAGAACGAAGTCTGGGTAATTGCTTTAATCTGCGATTCGAAAGAAAGGGAACTTTCCAGAATGACACCAATATATTTGACTTGAGTTGACAGAGGGACCAATATCTCATCTATGGTGATGTTTTGAAAGGGTGGATGTGGAGCCAATGAGCAGGACTTTCTTCTTGTTGACATTATGTTTCAGGAAGTTTGTGTTCATCCATGTTTGAATGTCTTGAAAACAGTTGATGAGTGAGGAGGGAGGAAGGGGAGATGAAGGTTTAGTTGAGAGGTAGAGCTGGGTGTCGTCAGCATAGCAGTGGAAGTGTATTTTGTGTGTATCGCCATGATCTTGCTCCAGGGGTAGAAGGTATATGATGAAGAGGAAAGGACAAAGCACTGACCCCTGGGGGACAACCTGTGACACAGTTGCACAAGCTGATTTATAGTGTTAAGTTGTACAAACTGTTGGCGATCCGTGAGGTAAGAACAAAACCAGGAGCGTGCACCCGTTGTGACACCTATGTTGGCCAGATGTTCAATGAGGAGGGGATGTGAGATGAAATCAAAGGCAGCACGCAGGTCGAGTAGGATGAGGATGGACAGTAGGGCGAAGTCAGCAGTATGGAGTAGGTCATTAGTGATTTTCACCAATGCTGTTTCAGTGCTGTGTTTAGAGCGGAAACCCGACTGAAAATGTTCATAAAGGTTGTTGTAGTTAAGATGTTGACGGAGGTGATTTGCCACAATCCGTCCGCTCCAGTATCTTGTAGAAAAATGGAAGGTTTGAGATGGGACGGAACGTGTTCAAATCATCAGGGTCATCATTGGGCTTTTTGAGGATTAGAGTGACAGCAGCAATCTTGAGAGTCAGCGGTACAATGCCAGTGGAGAGGGAGGAGTTAACTAGTGTATTCAATAAGGGCAGGGATGGACTAGGACAAAAATTTGGCCCGGGACTTAGGCTGGAGCGGGGTGGGCGCGCGCGCGCTGTATCTGTCACTCACCACGTTCGTCAATCACTCTGGGTTTCTCCTCATCTAAATATAGAGGAACATTCTCTCTCAAATTGACGGCCGGGCCAGAGGGCAACAGCCAGTCCATTTCAGTCTAACATAACTTGTTTTAATACGTCCAGTATTGTAACTGGCCGACCGGCCTTCGAAGTAAAATATGACGGCCCGTTCGGCCCAGAATTGACCAGCCGTTCGGGAAAACTCCCGATCCTCCCGATGGCCAGTCCGTCCCTGAATAAGGGAGAAATGGAAGGTATGCATGCTTTAAGAAGACTGGTAGGCAGGGGGTCTAGTTGGGAAGTGGATTTACTGATAAGCTCTGTGATCAGGTTCTCAGTAGCCGAAGTGCAGTTTAAGTGGCAGGTAGTATAGGCAGGGCCCTGTAAGGTAGTTGTGTAGGGCAGGTTGTAAACTGGAGTACTAGGAATATTAAATAGATGCTGATGGATGTCTTGGGTTTTGTAAGGAAGAAGTTCAAACTTGTTGCAGAGTTTCGGTGAGGGGTCTGAAGAGAAGTTCAGGCGTCTTAAGTAACCGGTTTACTGTGGAAATGAGGAGCTTATAATTGTTTTATAATGTTTCAGTGTTTATAATGTTAGAATATTAAGATGTTCTGGTAACAGAAAGGGTGTTTTTATATTGCAACAGGTGATCTTTGTAGGCCTGTGCATGAGATACTAGGCCTGTCCACTTATACAGGCGCTCAAGTCGTCTCCCACAGGCTTTTAACTGGCAGGCCTCAGATGTCACGAGGAGCCATGTGGGTAAATGAGACAGAACAGGTTTTAATGGGAGCTAAGGCATCCAGAGTGGAGGATAAACAATCATTGTAATGAGTGATGAGGTTGAGGGGACAGAGGGAGTCAGTGGTCAGCTATGTATTTATGAAGCTCATAAGGTCAGATGGGTTCATGTTTTTTATATTTCTGAAGGCTATGGTGCGTTGGTGTTTAAACCTGGAAACAGGAGCAGGGACTTCAAATAAAACAGCTTTGTGATCAGAGATGGGATCTCAGTTACATTGCAGGGAACAAAAACCAATTGTGACAATCTAAAGTGTGACCTTTGTTGTGAGTGAAGAAGATACGTTTTTGAATGTCATCAAGACCATCAAGTATCTTAAAAAAAAGTAAGACTTAAAATCAGTAGCAAAGCAACAAGCAGCAATGGCATCAACATAAGTTTTTGAATTTTCAACAAGTAATACATTGGGAGAATAGACAGAAAGTGAAGTCATTAATGTAGACAATTCAGTTAAAAAATGATCAGATGGCTTTTTCCATTTGAAAGCCAGAGAGTTTAACAGTAAAACATTCAAATGAAGAATACAGAGGTATACTGATTGTTTTAACTTTGATAGTGTCATGACAGAGTAGAGCAACCCCACCCCCTGGCCCAGTAGAGCGAGGTTGGCTGATATACGAATAACCATTAGGGGCTGCCTGATTAAGATTAAATTAATCATATGGATGTTGTTATGTTTCAGTGTGGTACATTATGTCCAGTTTTGCATCACTAATAAACTCGCTTATCAGCAGACCTTTGTTAGTAAGAGATTGAACATTAAAAAATCCACATTTAAAATGGTCACTGAAACTAGGGTACAGCTTATTTAGATCACTTCATGGCACATGGAGGAAACAGGACGATGCTTAGACCAAAATTAACTAGGCAGAATATGACTTACTGGATGTATATGTTTGGCATGATCCGAGGTAGATGTATCTCGGTCGGGAGAGAATGTCACGGTGAGCAGACAAAGCCAGTGGAGTACTAAAGTTCATTGAGTTGAGACTTGGCAGTTCCGCTGCATATTATTTAAGTGCTAAACTGGCACTGATAAAGGAGCGTAAAAGAATCCATCAGAGACACATGTTAATCTTAATAGCAGTAGTGAAGTAGAAACCCCCTTGACAGGTTGAATTCCAAAGCTCAAGTTCAGTTGTTTGAGATGCCAGAGAGTATCTGCGCATCACCACCGGCAGTGTAGAAGAGCACCTGGGGAGACATCGGCTTCGGGAATCCGTCTTGCAGTTGGGCCGGTAGTAGGCCGTCCATGGAACGAACACCCCAACAGACATGAACAGCACCAGAAACAGCTTCCCAAACCAAGATTGTGCAATGAAAAAGTTTCAATTAAAGCCAACTGGGAGTCAAGAACTTTCAGTAATGAAATAGTTCATTTAATGGCCTAAAATACACCAAATGCATAGAGAATGATGTGTTTAAGATTGAGGCAGATATTTAGAAATGTGGTAACGATGACAGAAGTGCATGATTGGTCGATGGTGTGAATTTATCTTGATGATGGCTCTCTGTCCACAGAATCAGAATCAGCTGGAAACACCTTTAACCACGGCATTGCTGCTTGCTGCTAAATTTGTTATTGTTGAAGTTGTTACAGACCTCCAAAGATTGTCCTCCCAGGGATCAATAGTATTTTTTATTTGAACTCAACAGGTGGATTATGTGTCTCTGGATGGGTGTGGCTGTTCTGACAGAACCTATATGAACGACCAGGAAGAATGTGTCCCTGCCTCAAGCTGTCCCTGTTACTATGGTGACAAGGGGCTAGACCCAGGAATCCACAGTATCAATGGGGCTACATGGTAAGATGATCAATGGTTATGAAAAGTGTACTGTATAAGTTAAATTGGTCTTACAAATGAGGAGTATTGAAACAATTCAGTGACACCTTGCTAGTTATCTAACTGAAACAGTTCTTTTTGAAAATGAATGAAAATTATCTGAATCTGGGAGCTGTTTTCCAGCAGGCAATCCCAGCTAGCTTTAGGAAAAGGAGCATTTTCTCCTTTGGGAAAGAAAGAAATATACCATAGGGCACTTTCTAGGCTGTAGTGGCACTGATGTGGGGATGTTGGGGGGACATTAAAATATTTAGAAATCTAACCTCATGCTCTTACCTTTCTAAATAGCTCATGCAGAGATGGAATATTAGGTTGTACTGGAGAACCAAACTCTTCATGTAAGTACTAAGATTCTTTTTTTATTCCCAACTGTGCCAAATGTTGTTGTATCCTTGAGCAAGGCACTTTAAGTTACTCAAGGGGGATGGCCCTGTACATCCTGTAAGTTGCTCTGGAGAAAGGCATCTGCTAAAGAACTACAATTTAATTGTTCCCTTTAGCCTGTGAAGAACCAATGGTTTTCTTCAACTGCTCCAGTACACTACCAGGAACCAAAGGCTCAGAGTGCCAGAAGAGCTGCCAAACACTAGACAGTCAATGTGTAAGTTTACAGTAAAACATACTTTACAATAACCAAACACTAGACAGTCAATGTGTAAGTTTAAAGTAAAACATACTTTACAATAAATCATACTTTACAATATACAATGCCTTAGAGTAAAATATGTTTCGGTCAAGCAAGTCTTACAATAAAACTTGTGTGTTACAACAGGTTTTTTATCATTTCTACGTAAATACTAAATTTAGCTAAATATCTATACTCTCACTTCTTTCGTGGACTCATTTGGGTTACACTTTATTTGGAGAGTCTGACATTCCATCTGTATGTGCTCTACAGATAGTTTGTTGATGATATGACTATCAACAAACTATCAACAAACCTTGTGTTGATAAGCAACTAATTGTGTATTTTAAGGGTAAGGGTAAGTTTAGAATATGTTTTAGGGTAATGGTTAAGGTTAGGTTTAACATAAGGGGAATGGTTAAGGTTAGGATTAGGGTTAGGGTTAGTAGATAGTTTGTTAAAATGTTGTTGACAGTATGCAGATAATATGTAGAGCATCTAGAGATGGACTCCCAAAATAAAGTGTTACCCTCATTTGATTTTAACTGACAATTTAACTGAGATTTAGCAAAACTTTAACTGCATATTTTGGTCTGATGTAGTTGAGGTTGGACTTTAAGCAATTCCATGTGTTTTACAAATGACTGTCAGTTGAAACTTAATAAGCCATAGATTATTTCAAGAACTAAGGTCTATTACTTCTACGCATGGCACAAATAGCTATTTAGAAAAGCAAGACATACAGTAGAGGTCTATAGCTACTTGTTTAGACATATAGTAGAGGTCTATAGCTACTTGTTTTGACATATAGTAGAGGTCTATAGCTACTTGTTTTCACATACAGTAGAGGTCTATAGCTACTTGTTTTGACATATAGTAGAGGTCTATAGCTACTTGTTTTCACATACAGTAGAGGTCTATAGCTACTTGTTTTCACATACAGTAGAGGTCTATAGCTACTTGTTTAGACATACAGTAGAGGTCTATAGCTACTTGATTAGACATACAGTAGAGGTCTATAGCTACTTGATTAGACATACAGTTAGGGGCGCAGATGGCTCAGTGGGTAGGGAGTCAGACTTGTAGTCAGGTTGCCAGGTTGCCAGTTCGATTCCTGACTGAGCCAAATGTTGTTGTGTCCTTGGGCAAGACACTTTACCCTAATTGCTCCCAGGTCGTTGCTGTAAATAAGAAATTGTTCTTAGTCAACTTACCTGGTTAAATAAAGGTTAAATAAAAATAAATAAACAGTAAAGGTCTATAGCTACTTGTTTACACATATAGTAGAGGTCTATAGCTACTTGTTTAGATATACAGTAGAGGTCTATAGCTACTTGTTTTGTTTTTTCTTTGCTAAACGTTGCTAAGAATGCAGACCACACAGGTCATTTCAAATAGTGAGAACAGTGGCTACGCAGGTCAAAATAATGTCATAAAAGAACATGAATTTGGACAAATATCTGTAACTGTCTAAAAATGTTATTAGCACCAAGATTTCAATGAATGAGCCCAAAATCACATGATATACGCTCTGAGGGAATTATTTTGTTTAACCGAAATATTTGAAATATGAATGTATGAGACGTTCAGTTAGGTTCGTAGGGAACTAAATTTAACACTCAAATACTGTTAAATATGAACATATGAAGATCACGACGTACCATTTAAATAGTGTACATTTTGCTAGGGCGGAAGTCGGGGATGGTGGACGGGCGTATAAATCTGCGACTTTCTTGATAGTGTGTGTCCGTTTTTTGTAATGTTAACCTTAACCTTAATCCTAAACTTAACCGTTAGTAATGTCATGCCTAACCTTAACCATTAGTATTCTCATGCCTAACTTTAACTGTGAATGTTGCAATATCATTTTGAACGCTATGGAATGTACGGAATGTGTGGAATGTTCTCACATGAATCCGCTAAACGAAATGTGCAGTGGAAACGTAATAGAAGTACAAATATAGCCTAATAGCAAGACATACAGTTGAAATGTAAAAACACCCCAAATATGTTGGCATATAACGTAATTCAAAATAGTATCCTGAGAATGTTATTTGGGAGAAATTCTGAGCTGTATGGTTGCAATGATTACACATTTGTGACTTGGAATTAGAACCTCTGAAAAACTCCTAAATAATGTATTCTGGCACTGTAATAAGCTGTTGTGAATCTGTAAATATAACCATTAGCTAAAATACATAGTAAAACAACAACAAATAGGATACTATGGGTAAAGAATGTGATGTCATGTGATAACTGCTTCATGGATATTTAACAAATCCAGTTGTTGGATATTATAAGCCTGGTTGAATTCTAATCACAATTATACATTGCTGATGTGGTCTGTTAATGAGGAATTTCATATGCAAACCAACCTAAACACTTTACAGACAAACCAACCTAAACCCTTTACAGACAAACCAACCTAAACCCTTTACAG
>JACXGM010022259.1:0-16815 GCA_016801145.1 Umbra pygmaea | reverse complement strand
AGTAGCTCCTCTCATACCTGGCACAGGCTGCACCATACAGCATAGCTCACATTTATTTATTTAAAGGAAAATGCTGCAGATGTGGTTGTTTAAAAATAGCCCAAAAAACCGCAACCCGCGACCAATATATTTTCTACCGCCAAATTGATTTAAAAATAGCCCAATTTGGCTAGAAAACCGCGGACATGGCAACACTGATGAGTAGGAGAGAGAGCTTTCATCTGGTACGGAAGGAGACAGCTACTTTCTTGCAGGGAAAGAGTGAGTAGATCCTTTTGGGAGAGAGTGCACATCTACGCATGCCATGCAGCACTTCAGAGCAACGTAAAGACTACACGCGCACAGCACGCACATGACAAACACTGTGTGAAACAAAACAATACAGTATGAGAAATTAAGAAATCAGCTTTTAAAAAATCACAGTTCAAATTACATTTTAATAATGGAGAAAAAATGCTAAAATATGTAAATACTGCTGCACGTATAAAAAGTGGCTAGTTTTAAGACATTTTGGGCTAGTTTTGAGCAGTCATTGTGCTACAACTTTTGTCTTGATCTGGCAACACTACAGTGCAGCCTTCAGGAAGTCACCAGTCTTAGAGTTGATTTCGTTTTTTGTTCCAAACAAAGTGCTAGTCATTGCATCAGGGTCGGTAGAGTAGGTTGGTGTTAGCGCGACTTCATGTAATTTACTTCACCTTTACTTACTTCATATAATGAATCTGTAAGATATGGGTCCTGGATAAAGAGAATCTTCGAGAAACACCGGACTACGGGGTTTCGATTCCGGCAGGGTTGATCAGAGGCCCTTAGCCGTATCAATGAGCATAGCTCCGTCTACCGCAGGCAGCACCCGCTAAGGTCGGACTCGCCGGCCATTGTTGTGCCCAAACACCGGGAGACGACACTCAAATTACACGTTTTGTAAGTAGAGGATCATGCGTTAGTATGCGATGTTGTTAATATATTTCTATTTTATAGTGCGATCTGTCGGTGCATCGTTATTGTTTTTCCAACGTGTCATCATAATAAACGTTAGCTAGCTAAGTATTGTTATGAGCTTAGAGAGTCTTTTGGCCAAGTAACTACTGATGCTAACTAGCGTTTAACTGGCAACGTTTTATTGTCATTAGTCTAACGTTCATAATGTTGAATTATCTGTTGACTAGACAATGACAGGCGACGACAGCCAAGTACCTTACTTATTAACTTATTTTACTATGTAAGTTGGCTACCTAGCTAACTGTTCTGTGGCTACCTAGCTAACTGTTCTGTGGCTACCTAGCTAACTGTTCTGTGGCTACCTAGCTAACTGTTCTGTGGCTACCTAGCTAACTGTTCTGTGGCTACCTAGCTAACTGTTCTGTAGCAACCTAGCTAACTGTTCTGTAGCAACCTAGCTAACTGTTCTGTAGCAACCTAGCTAACTGTTCTGTAGCAACCTAGCTAACTGTTCTGTAGCAACCTAGCTAACTGTTCTGTAGCAACCTAGCTAACTGTTCTGATAGCTAGTTTAAGTAGCTAACTAACGTTACTTAACTACAGCATTGTAGTAGTTGGGTAACTAGCCAGCTGGCACTAACTATGACAAGAGGATGCATTAACGAACGGTGTAATGTAGCAGGTTTTGCTAGCCGGATTACAGTAAAGTTAGTAAAGCACGTTGGAATATTATGGCGAAACATTGAAGTTATTAACATTGCATGGATGGCAACTACAATATTATTGTATGGGATTGTATACCTCCCAGTCACCACCTCCTGTTAGTTTTCTAGTTGATGCAGAGATGTTTACCACTCCAGCGGGAATGCAGTGATCATAAATACTGTATTTATGATCTCCTTGTTTTGTAATTATATGTTTAACTTCTTGTTGTCTGTACCCCGACGCTTTTATCTTGGCCAGGTCGCCGTCTGAAATGAGAAAATGTTCTCAACATGCACACCTGGTTAAATAAATGTTAAATAAATAATATGTTCAATTTAATTTAAGTGTAAACTGTGGGGCTAATTGTAGCCTGCTGTAAAATACAACTTGAGTTGTTTTGCAACACTCATTCATATTTGTGTTTTTCCAATCACTTTCTCAAGCCCCCTGATTCTGTTCTGGGAGAGCTCTGACCAGTAAACATCGCCAAGATAGCTGGACCAAGTAGAAAGCGGCACACCTCTGAACCAGACCCCAGCAGCAGTGAGGCCAGTGACGGGCATCCTGTGAGCGCCAAGTGCCTGAAGATGGCCAGCAGCAGTGAGTCAGGCCGGCGGAACGGGGGTCAGCGCAGCGCCAATGAACCCACCAGCAAGAAGAAACAGAAGGACAGGGCCAACCAGGAGAGCAGAGAGGCCAAAAGAGCCGCAACTGGGGCCAACACTGATCACAAGAAAGGTGAGTGTCAGATTAGTTGAGAAAAAACACCAGGTGGCATTCTGAAATCTCATTGCTAAGTTTGAAAGAGTTGTTGTTGAAAAGGAGAGAATTGGATTCAAAGTCAAACCCATGCGGCAGTAGTCCCAGTGTGCCCTGTAAGTAGTGACTTAAGGCTGCTTCAATTTCTACACTCAGAGTAGTGACTAGTTTTAAGGAGTTTGATTTTGAACCACGGAAGCCTGTCTGACTTCCGACTGGAAAATATACTCTGGCACACGCTATTGCCACATGTTATACAGTACTTTGTGTACACCAGCCGCGGTCGATGGATCTTAATTGGGGAGGACAGGCTCGTATTACGCTCGGGACCAGAGTGAATGGAATGGTGCGCAACGCACAAAACAAAAAATACTGGGTTTTGTGTGTTGCGCACCATTCCATTCACTCCGGTCCCGAGCGTAATACGACACCGTCCTCCCCAATTATAATCCACCGACCGTGGCTGGTATACACACATGCCAGTTGAAATGCAACAATACTGTTGTCAATCACAAGGTGTTTAGAGTCTTTGCCTTGAAAACAAGACACCCTTGCATAATCACCTACATGCATTAACTCTGGATCAGCCATAGAGTGCTAGATCAGCCTAGGTCATGTAAATCATTCATACAGTTGCCTGAATTGGTAGAGTTAATCCTATCACTAGAGTGTAAAAAATACTGTTACAGTGTAACCTAACTGTGGTTAGCCTACATTTGTTAGAACTATGTTATTATACTTGATTATACGTGTAAATATATGTAACATTTTTAATGAGTGTCTCTTAGGATATGTGGTTGTATGTGTGTCTAGAGAAGGTGTCTTCAACCCTGGTCCTGGAGAGCTACCATCCTGTAGTTTTTACTCCAACCACACACAATGTTGCCGTTTTCAGGTTGTCAACCATCTAATTATTAGAATTAGTTGTGCTACATTAGGGTTACGGTGAAAATAATCAGGACGGTAGCTCACCAGGACCATGGCTGGAGATCCTCTGTTTAGGGTGTGTGGTTTTTGTGTTCTAAACATGTTCACTTATATAATAGGCTAAAGCAGTAAAAAGAATCCCGTTAAAGATTCGTAGAAGACTACAATTCACTAGCATCTTTATAATTGATCATAATTTAACATAGATTATTTGTTAGTCTTTATCTTTAAATCATGGAGGCTTCCCTCTGCTTGTTGACTTCACTATTTAAAGTCTCTAATCAAGACGGTCTTTAAATAAATCACTTAAATTGGTGTATCATTTAAAAAGTGCTTTCAGTATGTGAATTAAACAGACAAGCATACTGTAAAATACACCAAACAGCAATGCTTTTATACTATACTGTATATGAGTAAAGGCTTCAGCTACACCCAACACAATCTACAACAAATGCATCATTGTAGGAACTGAAATAGACGGGGAGAAAGCCTCCTTTATTTTGGTTCCTAGAACGATATGACCACTAACTGTGATCTGATTGTGCTTCAAGAGGTCAGCATGGTATTTTGAAGAGGTGTGCATCACTTTGCTGGGGGCAGCGATTTAGAGGAGCGCAGCTACGTCATCCATTGAAATTGATGTGTTTCTCAGGCGCTATGCTGCTCTACAGAGACCCATGTGCGTCAGGCTTAAGGCTTTATTGCATAACTAATGCTTTTTAAGAAGTGATAAATGTGTTTCACCAATACATTGCTTGTTATTCAGATAGTTCTCAGGTTGGTACATCGTTTGTGTCTTCCAGACATTAAGATTGATATGCCTTTTTTGTTTAATCTATTTACTGTTTTACAACACTGATGTAATAACATGGGTAATGTCACTAAATTCAGCTAGGAAAGTGTATCATTACTGAAAAGGGTCGCTGATATATATTTAGCTAGACAGCTATTTATAGCTAGCTAAAAACATAGCCTAACATACAGTTTGGATGGGCTAGGTCTAATTTTTGTAGTGGCGCATGTGCCTTTTGTTTAAAAGCTATCTAGAAAGTTGAATCACTTTATTGTCATGTTCCTTTATCCTGATTGTAATAAACATTATCCCTTGTTAGCTTATCTCTTGTGTCAATTAAATTAATCGGTATGGGTCAAATGTCTGCTGTAGTCGACAATGCTTTATTTCCATTATAATTTATGTTAAACAAATTGCATGACGATTGGTCATATTCAGGAGATGGTTGGTTAATAGGCAGATTTAATGAGTGTTATTTTGACTCATAAAATAGGGTTAATTAATGCAGTGTTATTTAACATGTTGCTACACAGAGACCCAAGCAGGGACCCGAATAGAGAAGCTGTCGTCAAGCGAACAGTGTTCATTTAGTGTAAAATGATCCTCTGTGAGGGATGTGCCATACAACACAGGGCTGTGGAAGCCAATGTGTTGTGCTTTGGCTGCTCCTCTAGCGTCGTACAGTTGTAATCCTAGCTGATGTGTTACTGGCCTCTGGTTTGGTCAAGGTCACAAGCTGCAGCCTTGCCCCTCCTGCCGCCTCTCCCAGCCCCTCCTGCCGCCTCTCCCAGCCCCTCCTTCTGCCGCCTCTCCCAGCCCCTCCTTCTGCCGCCTCTCCCAGCCCCTCCTTCTGCCGCCTCTCCCAGCCCCTCCTTCTGCCGCCTCTCCCAGCCCCTCCTTCTGCCGCCTCTCCCAGCCCCTCCTTCTGCCGCCTCTCCCAGCCCCTCCTGCCTCCAACTAGAAAATGTTAGCTAAATCTATTAATTCAGATTGCAGTCCCACATCGCCCTGGCCTGGGCTATTGCTTCATCTAGCTGGCCTCTGGTCCATTGACTACACTGTGTCTTTTGTGCCCTTTCAATGACACTGCAGTGATATTGGCTGCTGTTGAGGTCAGTCACTGACTCGCGCCAAGCACCAATAGGCCATTGCCTGTTACTGTGTGTATCGTGCATATAATGTTACAAGCTGTTCAGCAATTTCTACAACCCCCTTTGCTTTGGTGAAACCTGTGACTAACCTACTGGTAAAGTGGGTTGGCATTTCAGCTCAACATTAGGGACTAATGTATTGGTAAAGTGGTTGTGCAGGTCAGCTTCACTTTGGGACCAAGTATTGTGGCTGGGCAGGTCAGCTCCACATTTCCGTATGGTAGTGCTCATCACAGTCATATCGTAGTGGACCATGGCAGGGTTTCTGAACAAGGTGTCACATGAAATACAAGCTGACTGGAAGCCCAGCTAGAGGGTTTGGTGTTGCCTGTGACCTTTCCAGCAGCTGTGAGTGTGCTCTATACGGTCTGTGGGAAAGCACAAGCACAGGAGAAGAAGCTAGACTGAGTAAGTGGTGAACATGAGTTTGTAGGCACAGCTGAACATGGACACATGGCCCATGTGGGCACACACCACGGCACAGGCCAGGCACGATCCCAGACTGCTAGCTGACTCAAGGCTGTTAGGAGCTCTTAGCTTTTAGGGCAGATGCTCTAGCTTCATTATGGTGAAAGGTAGGTAAGACAGACATTCTGTTTTCATTTTCTTATTGACAAAAATATTGTTTTATTTGTGGTAGTCTATGTTTTGTAATGGATTCAGTCGTCTCCTTAGGCTTTTACTGTCCAAACTTGTGTGTGTGTGTTGCTGTAGACGTAGACACATTTGGATTTGATCACAATATATATGCAGAATTTCTTTCAATACGATATGGAGGATGATATATTTAGATATATAGCACCAGCTGTAAATTGATCACATCTAAGTGTATACACAAAAAAAATGCATTAAATAAATGATTTACACTCTTGCTGTATTGCTGTAAACTGAACTACAAGCAATATGAAATACAAAAGTCACTGTGTGCTGTCAGTTAATTGCTTTGGCATTACACACACTAGTGCACTGCCCCTTTAATGGTAAGTTAGAAAATAGGTTCACCTATTCATTGCATTACTGTACATTTAATGTAATCAGTGTGCTGCATCATAACAGTAATATTCACACAGGAGTTTGATTGTGTCTATAATAGGAGAAGTGGAGATGCCATGGTTTCAATCCAAGATGTATTGCTGTTCTCGCAGCAGAAGTCACATGCCAGGTGTTAAACGTTTCTTAACTTCTTTCTTATTTGTTTTTATTTATTTAACCATGTAAGTTGAATGAGAACAGGTTTCATTTGCGGCAACAACCAGGGTAGGTCACAAAAAATGACAATGTACAGGAACAAGCGAAGCAATGTAGATTCATGTTCATTGATCTAGTTAAGATATCATTTATAACACAATTCTTCTCTTAAATAGAATTTTTCCTTTTCATAATGGAGCCATCATTTATTATGAATGAAATCTGCTATCAATGTTGAATAAGTACTTAAAGAATAAATTAATTTACTTGTCAAATTTAGCTTGTTGCTATCCTATCATGCAAAATTATTATCATGAAATTAATTTGAATTAATGATGAACTGAATTAGGTACAGTAATGTAGCCAGCTACTGTTGCCCCAGACAAGCGAACAGTGTAACGCTGACCAATTTTTGCATTGCTTGAACATAGCATGCCCAAACACAATCTACAAAAGCAATCATTTTCATTAAAATATTTTTGGTTAGATGGGGGCATCGCTTTTACCTGTATCGATATAAAAAATATAAAGCACGCAGAGCAACTCTGGTAAAATGGTGGCAAGATGGCAAATTATAACGCTTGTCCAAAGTATGCAACAACCATCTAGAGTTGGTGTTCTCAACTGTGCTAATACACATCTTTTGCTAAAAAGTATGAAACGGCATGTGTTAATAATTTTGTGCCTCTGCGCTCGATGGATATGGAGTTACATATCCATCTTTAATAGACGACTGAGTGAGTTTAGCTTTCGGGAGGGACAAAAGTGCGCTTGTGCGTGTCATTCGAACACAAATACATAAATAAGAGTTCTTACAAAATGCAATGTACAAAATAATTGTTTTTCTCAACTAAATTGTTTTTGTGATCATTAGGAGCAGAAATTGAAATCGCGATCAAAATTTGATTAATTGCACAGCCCTACCCTCCATGATTATTGGCATGGCACCCCTAGTAAAATGAGCAAAAAAAGGGTTAGTAAAAATACATCTTTTGGCGACTTGGCATAATGTCACACATCCCAAACTTTCAAACATCTAACCTTTAATTGAAGTACATTTATTCAGAGAAAAACAAATTGTAATCAAGAATATATTTATTTCTAACAAAACCACATGGGCCACGATTATTGGCAGTAGGGCTGGGGGATATATCGAGTTTTGTTTGTATATTTGAGTTTGGTTTTGAGCGAGATATGATAAATACCTATATCATGCTAGTCGAATACACCACATTCCAAAATATTATACAAAGGATATTTTACACTGATTTTCCTGAATAGTCAATGCAAATGACAGTCAGCTCAACAGAGCTTCAAAACATTTTATAGGTTGTAAAGAACTGAAAATGGGCATTTGTTGAATTTGAAGCATTAGGAGGTCATATTTACTGAAATCAAAAGCTATTTCAATCAAACACATCTTAACAAGGCAAGTTACATGTTAACATAGGACCCCTTCTTTGATATCACCTTCACATTTTTGCATCCATTGAGTGTATCCAGAGTTTCTGCAGGAATGTCTTTGCAGGATGTTAGAATAACCTCCCAAAGCTGCTGTTTTGATGCGAATTGCCTCCCACCCTCATATCTTTTGCTTGATGATTCTCCAAAGGTTCTCAATAGGGTTGAGGTCAGGGGAACTCTCCTTTTATACCCATAGCAGCCAATGACACAGATGTATTCTTTGCAGCAGGAGTTGGTGCATTGTCATTCGTGAAGATGATTTTGCTACAGAAGGCACAGTTCTTTTGGTACCACGGAAGAAAGTGGTCAACAAGCTCTCTCCATGATTCTGGCCCAAAACATGACTCTGCCATCTCCTTGCTGATGTCGCAGCCTTATTGAGATATGGTGGTCAGGTTTTTTCTTTGAATAAATGTACTTCAATTAAAGGTTGGATGTTGTAATGTTTTCGTTGTGACATTATGCCAGTTTACCAAAAGACACATTTTTACTAACCTTTTTTGCTGATTTTACTAGGGGTGCTAATAATAATGGAGGGCATTGTATATTAGCAATTCATGTGCATTTTAAAGTCCGGACCCAAGCACATTCCTTATTTGTTAATGTTTATTTGCTAATGAACAAAACAAGCTGTTATTAAGATATGTCCTTCAATGATATTCTTTTAAAAACTCATTTTACTATGGTTTTATCACCCAGCCCTACTTGCCTGACAGAATCACAGTGCGGGCTCTAAACAGTGTGTTCTCATTGCATGCTCTGTTTCTGTGTCTGTAGATGTGTTCGTGGACTGGAAGCAGAGTGCCAGCGAGGTGACTGTGAGGCTGCGCTGCGGTGAGGGCGTGCAGAGTGTGGAGGACGTCACCACCTGCTTCACCGACACCAACTGTCAGGCCTTCTTCCCAGGTCAGAGCACACCGCTGGGGCCACACGTCCTGGAGTTCAGCCTGATGTGACGAGTGTCCTTTGTAGGCGACCTGTCTGTGTTGCTGTGTGTGTGTAATCTGTATGTATATGCAGCATTAACATGCGCAACGGCCTGTGTTGGTTCTGTGTTCAGATGGGCGTCACTGGGGTTGTGACCTGCATGAGGAGATCGAGGGCTCCTGCAGTAAAGTGCAGTACAAAGAGAAGGCTGGCTTCCTGCATTTGGTCCTACATAAGAAGATCCCCTTTCACACCTGGCCTTCACTGATGGTGAGGCTCCCATCAGCACTTAGCGTAGTTCTGTTGCGGAAATACATCCTCTGCAAATCACTTGTGATGTTCCAACACTATTTGCTTTAGTCCCCAACGGTTGGTCTTTTCTCTCCGCAGCGAACCAAACGTGTAAAGGAGCCTGTAAACCTGCAGGGTAAGAATGGTGAAGAGCACCATTGTGTGTCGGGGAAGCCAGAGAGTGCTGTCCTGCTAACGGCAGACCAACCGCCAGTCCAGCCGCCTGCTCCGTGCGTCCAGTCGCAGAGTGAACAGAGGCGGGGCAAAGGAGAACGCGGGGTGAAGCGCGGCATGAAGAACAAACAGGCAGCAGCAGACAGGACAGCGTCCGTGGTGAAAGCTGCAGGGGAAGGCCAGAGCCAGCCAGTAGACTTGCCCCAGGAGCCTACAGCCAAGCGAACAGTCCTCCCCCCCATCTCACTGTCTACCGGAGACACGCCCCCCGATTGCACAACCAATGGAAAGCCACACCCCTCTGCGCCCACCAGCTCGGAATCCCAGTCTACCGCATCTGGTGACAATCGTGCTGAGCGCCAAGGCAACGGTCATGAGTGTACAACACCTGAGCCAGTCGTCAGCCAAAGGAGGGATGGGAACACTCAGCGGGTGAGTCACGGGCTCTTAAACGCTACCATATGACCATGGACTCTGTTTAATGTCCTTGTTTAATGTCCTTGTTTTTTCTTTAGAAAAAGTTTCAAGTATGATTGAAACGCACATTCTAGTCTTTTTGAAAGCTTGTAGCAAAAGGCTGACGCGTGTCATTTCCAAGTGTACAGGTTGTCAGCATTGTGGGCATGGTACATTGTAGCACACATGGTTTAAACCAGCCTCAGAATGGTTACTTACGAACAATTTCACTTCACCAGTAACCTTTCAACTGAATGCTTTAATTATTCTGAAAAACGAAGGGCTAGAGAAATGCTGATATTGGCTTTTCTGGAACTGATGCCATCCATTGTTGTTTCAGCTGGAGGAAACAAATGCCCAGAAGTCTGAAGAAACACAAAGGGTAGTGGATGTCACCGTGTCCAGTCCTGAAAGCAGCCAAAACCAGCGAATGAAGGCTGAGAAGACCGACTGTGAGAAAGTAGGGAGGAGGACCCAGGTTCAGTCTGACCCCGCCCTGCTACTATCAACCCAGCTTTCAGGACCAGAACAAGAGCAGCCAGTGGCTGCAACACCCACCCAGCAATCAGAGTCCCACGGCAAAGAGGTGGAGAAGACGGACAAGTGTAAAGATGACCCGCTGGAGATAAAGCAGGAGGAAGGTCAGTGAGGGGCTCTACAGTCTGAAATGCAGACTGACTTTCACAATTATGATCCAAATGACAGCTGTCACCATAATTGAAAAACTGCAAGAATGTAATGGATATAATGTAACCATCAAAGCCATCTTTAAATACACTACCCACCAAAGGATTTAGCACGCACAGGGATTTATTTCACCCAGGTGGCATTACATTGACTAAAAATATATCCAAGACATTACCAATATTTTGAACGACTATTACCGCTGGAACATAGTTAGATTTATAATGAATTATTCACACACAATGACAAAGCCACATTTTCAGCAGTCATTAATCCATGGTCCAAACGAAGAAACCTTTAGCTCATACATAATTAATCATGTTTTGATGTTAGTTTCTGATCATTTTAAGGCCACCTTGGTGAATGACAGTATGAAGTGAAAAATTGCATATAAGTTCCTGTTCTAAAACATTTGACCAGTAGTGTGTTCATTAAAAACATTGTTTTTAGAAACTTTTTATTTAGAGGAAAAGAAAATATCAGCAAATAGAAGCAGGAGTTTTAGTGTTAGTAATTAATTTAATTTGTACTCAATCTTTGATGCTCTAGCAGCCCTAAAATAAGCAGTAGTGCACGGGGCAGAGTACCAATAGGAATGTTAAGTATGAGAACGGTTTTCTGTGTGTTTTTTCTTTAAAGGATGCATGGTTTCATTGTTTGATTTAAGTAATTGCTTGCTTGCTGTTAAATAGGACCTGACCTGGTAATTTGATATGCAACATTTCACTTTTAACATGCTTTGTGTCATTACCTTCCTTCATTCCTTATCAAGTCATTATCCGGTTATGTTGTTTTTCAAGTTCATTTTATCCAATTATCATAACAAGCAATTCTAAGACTGCCAGTTTCCGAATAGCTTAAGTGTCAACATTGCTAGTGATGTGGTTTATGAGCACAATGATCAGTGGCAGGATGGAGGTTTTGAGTTAGCGGGGATCTGAAATGTAACAATGATCAGTGTCAGGATGGAGGTTTTGAGTTAGCGGGGATCTGAAATGTAACAATGATCAGTGGCAGGATGGAGGTTTTGAGTTAGCGGGGATCTGAATCGTAACCTCCCTTGTGTCTCTCTCAGAGCCAATGGTGAACCTGACCTCTGTGAAGAACGACTCGTATGAGAAGGGGACAGACCTGATGGTAGTGAACGTGTACATGAAGGGCATATGCAGACAGACTGCGAAAGTCATCTTCAGGGAACAGGACTTCACCCTCCTCTTCAAGACCAGGTGACTTTTTACCTCCATGCCCTTAATCATAATGGGTTTCTCCTTGTGTTCCTAGCTTACTGAATTATCGTCTCTTTCGAAACAGCGACGCACATTTTCTGCGCCTTCATGAGGACTGTGGAGCAAATACCGTCTTTAAGTGGCAAGTGAAACTCAGGTATGTGGAGCTTGGTAGTAGAGTTTGTGTGGAGTTAATGTTGAGTTCTTGAGTCTCACAAACATGGATCCTCTGTTGCAGGAATCTTATCCAGCCTGAGCAGTCCACGTATGCCTTCACCCCGTCCCGTATAGACATCACTCTGAAGAAGAGGCACAGCCAGCGCTGGGGGGGCCTGGAGGCCCCTGCTAAACAAGGTCTTTCTGCTGCCTGGCTTCTACTGCCACATGCACCATTATACAAACATTAAAAACTGGTGCTTGAAACTGTCAGTCTTGATTGGCATATAGTCATGGTATATGAGATTGTATACCATGGATATGACATCACATTTAACTGCTTTATTTGCAATGGTAACTAGTTTGTAATAGCAATTAGCCAAAAGGGGGTGTGATATTCAGCTCTATAAAAAATGAAGAGACCTCTGCAAAATTGTCTGTCTCTGGTTTTACTATTGCTACATGTAGGTATGTGTTTGCGTAAAAGTACTGACAACATTTCTTCAAAATTTTAAATTAAAATATTTCATTTGGGGCATTAATTTGCAGAAAATTACAATTGGTCAAAATAACAAAAAAGATGCAATGTTGTCAGTCAAATAACGGAAAGAAAATAAATTCATATTCATTTTTAAATGACACAATACTAATGTGTTAACATTGGAAGAGTTCCAAAGATGAAAGTGAAAAGTATAATAATAATAATAGGAATTGTCTTTCCTGCATCTTAGCATGCTCTCCACCAGTCATTCACATTGATGTTGGGTGACTTTATGCCACTTCTGGCACAAACATTCCAGCAGCTCAGCTTGGTTTGATGGCTTGTGACCATCCATCTTCCTCTTGATCACATTTCAGAGGTTTTCAATGGGGTTGATTTAGGAAAATGTTCAGTCGTCTCTTAATTTTTTCCAGAGCTGTATTCTATATAAAATTATGTGCTGTGTCCACTCACTCCACAATGAGTCGAACCTATAAAGAGCTCAAACCGTATGGCACACCCTCTTGTGACTTATTGCTTCAATATTCAATTTTGTTTCATTTTCTTTTGCCCTCTGGTCCTTAGAGAGTTGTAGCTGTATGGTAGCCGGTAAAAGGGATACACATAAACCGAAAATATACTAACTGCCCCTTTATAAACTACACACAAAATACATTCACACACATTTATTCACTCTTTATTTTGCTGCATGAGGATTTTTGGAAAATGTTCAGATGCACCAATTTACTGTAATTGTAGCGTGACTCCACAGTGACCAAACATGAATAACTTTTGGACATTATCTGGAATGTAACCAAAACAAACAGCAAATGCATCCTAAACTTTTATAGTCACAGCAACCTTAATGTAGTCATTGCATGCTAAGAATGAACTTCTAACTGCCTTTTTAGACACCGGGTAAATGTCTCTGCTAACAGTTCACCTTTTATGGATGGGAATACTTTCAAATGGAAGGAGACACAGCACTTTGAATTTAAGTTAATGCAAGGATTAAAGTTGAATTGCTTGATCACAGAGCAAATGAAAATCCACAATGTCCCTGTCCAATTACTTTAGGACCTCAGTGTAACTTTGCCTTGCATGACTGGAGGTTAGAGTGGTAGGAAGGCCTGTGGGTGTGCACATCTGAAGCTGCGTTGGGACAGGAATTTGAGCCGTGAAATGAATCCAGTAACCCAGTATGTGTGAGTCTGCTCTGTTGCCTTCCCAAGCCAATGCGTCTCAGCTTGGAACTGCAATGTTACTGTCCTCATCTGTTCATATGTTTTTCTGCCAATAGGATGGTATGCTGTGGTTAAAATGTATAGTAGATCTTGTCAGTGGTAATCATTGAAGTTACTGTTGACACAGGATGTAGGCAGCGATATTGATTTTTGAATATGGAATCACGAGTTGAGCATGTTCTCCTACTGTTACGGCAAAAAACAAACAGGAACACTTTTCTCCCTTCTTTAAGCAGAATATTGATGCTGAACTATAAAGCCTAACATTAAATGAAGTGAAAACCTTATTTACCCAGCTTTTCAGAACTATTTGGGCATCACAAATTTTCCACTGTGCAAACAAGAGAAAGTCAGTGTGTATCAACACAGCATCTAACAGGCAAAAGTTAACCGTGGGTGCAATGGCACAACTAGGACATGGGAAGCTACAGACTGAGGTGGCTAAATAGCTCATATAACTGTGGGATTAGGGAGTTTAATAAAGTTGTCATGAGAATTGAGGCACGCAGGGAAGTTGTATATCATGTTCTCTCAAAGAAACCGATCACGTTGCAATACTGCAGCATAGTGTCCTGCAATTTACAATACAACTGGAACTGAGCATGGTAACCTAAGTTGCTTAGTTAAAACCTAAAGGAAAATTTCACTGTAAATCAGTTTCTTTGCTTTGGCCCAAGAGAACACTTTGAGCTAGTTTGCCATTCACAATATCCTGTTATGATACAATCGGTCACTAATTCACCTAAAGTCGATGAAGAGCTCTACCACCTAGCTAGCTTTAATTTGTACAGATTGATCAATATTCTGTGAGTGATGCATTTTTATTTTACGTTGTGTTCGTCCAAGTCTATACACAAAAAATACATGCTAGATCATGCTAACCGGCTCCTTACCTCTGCTAGTGCTAAACCCTCTGGGCCCGGCTGGTTTTTCCAGTTCATTTTCGGAATATTGATAAACATTTCTATAAACCTCGGTCCTTGCGAGCCTCGAAACTCGAATGATCTAACAAACATATGTAATCATCATCTTGGCTGGAGATGGTTGACAGCAAAAATGTAGCCCTGTCCCACTCATTACAACAAACACTTTCTGTCTCTGTTGCCAGTTCTGGGCGGTTTCCACACAAACACCACCAGTGTGAGTTCACCCTGGGCTCAGTAACTCACAGGTGGCCACTTTCAAAGCAGCGGCTGCAGCGGCTTGGTTCAGATGGTATTCCTTTCACTGGCTAAAAGTCCCTCTATAACTTATTTACACATATAATGGAAGAAATCAAGCAAAGAAAAACATATTCTCTGACTCATTACGGAAGTTATAAAGTGATCTACAATATGTCACCGGTGCAAAATTTGGAGACTTGCAATGGCTGATTTTGGAAGTACACAACGCATTAGAAGTTGTTTTCAGTGTCTGTCATGTGGGGAACATGACCGGCACAACGATGTATTTTGTTTAGCATAATGTCCAGGAATGCTTATACTACGCAAGACACTGAATTCCTTGCTTATACTACTGTATACTGCTTATACTACTGTATACTACTGTATACTGTATACTGCTTATACTACGCAAGACACTGAATATAGGGACAGTATAGTGTTTGTACCTTAATGAAGGAATGAATAAAGAGGACCTCTGGTGCAGTGGGCCACACCTGACAGTTGTTTGTCGTTGAATGAATGAATGAATGAACAAAGAAGAGCTTTGCTGCCGTTGGCCTAGGGCTGGGCGGTATGACCAAAAATGTATATCACGGTATTTGTCAAAATTCTACCGGTTTCACGGTATTTGACGGTATTTCTTTTTTCATACATAATTAAGTGTTCCCAGCATTCTTTCTACAGTTTGAGAGAGGAATTATTGCAGTAGATTGACTTAGGATGGTCTATTTTACTCTCATGATGAGTGAACATTGTAGAATAATTCCACACTAGTAGCTTACTGTATTTTAGCGAATATACTTCGTGTGATATGCATGTTTTTACAAACGGTTTGGAGGCGCGCTATATAGAAAGTTTTTTACACACTGATAACTGCAGTCATTATTTTTGTTCTGTGCTGTTGTTGTAGACCAGCTTTTCCTAAAGTGGGATACAAAATAAATTATATTCTATATATAGGGCCCTATGAAATTAGTGTTATTTTTTACAGTTTGCACAATCATTGCCAGGAAGGCTAAATTTACTTTCCATATGATCAAAGTACTTATTTCTAGACAGGCAGAAGGCTATTTCACGAAATATTAGTCATGTTAATAACACATTATTTCTTCTTACAGATGAATCTACCCACAATAAAAAATAAGACAAAGATTTCCTAAGATATGGAAGAAAAGTGGAACAACGACAAACTATAAATAAAAATATTTATAAACGTTATTTTAATAAATTGTATCAGGCGCAATCGTGTGGACAAAGCCATAACATTCAGCAGCAGTCCCGCTATTTCTACCTTGCTCTCCCTGCATGTGTGCGAGCTGCCTGATTAGCAAGACCGTCAGAGAATTGCTTCAGGCAAAAGAACATAGTAAACTATATTTAGTTATATATCATAGTTATATGCATTTGGATAAGTGATTGGAGAAAAACAAGCGTTGTTTGATTGGAAAATGTAGAATGGAGTGAATACCGTTGTTAATCGCTGTCAGTTATCAAGCGGATTACAACGTTTGAACTATATGACGGAGCGCATGCTGGCCAGATTCGGTAGAGAAACACTGCAGATATAGCCTATAGAGCGCAAATTAACTTCCATGTTTGCTGCCTTTTGTATTAGGACACACTCAATGACAGTTGTTAATATTACTAATATCCGCGAGATTCCGTGTTATAAGTAAATTCCGTTTTTATTGATACATTCAGCGATTCCCTCCGTGTTTTCCGCAACGCGAAAACCATAGGGCGCTAGATATAATATATTATATATTCTATGGAATGGCACATTGTATGTTCTTTTCACAGAGTTTCTCTCTTAACTCATCAGATCCAAATTTAAAATATACAGCAGAGAGACCTAGAAAGAATATATACATTTTAGACATTGCCCTTATACGTTGATATTTTGGAAACTATACCATCTAACTCAAGTCGCAGAGTATAACACTTTTACGAGCAGACAGTAATAATCATAGACACATCATACAGAATATACCAGTTGGCCAAATCCTTAGACTTACAAAGTAAATGCAGTTACGAATGCTAAAGTGTTTTATTATTCGAAAACCGGGAATGAATACAATAGGCCT
>JACXGM010022258.1:2500-16814 GCA_016801145.1 Umbra pygmaea | reverse complement strand
TTCAGCTCATACAAGGAGAAGACTGATCAGAGATGCAGCCAAGAGGCCCATGATCACTCTGGATGAACTGCAGAGATCTACAGCTGAGGTGGGCGAGTCTGTCCATAGGACAACAATCAGTCGTATACTGCACAAATCTGGCCTTTATGGAAGAGTGGCAAGAAGAAAGCCATTTCTGAAAGATATCCATTAAAAGTGTCATTTAAAATTTGCCACAAGCCACCTAGGAGACACACCGAACATGTGGAAGAAGGTGCTCTGGTCAGATGAACCCAAAATCGAACTTTTTGGCAACAATGCAAAACGTTATGTTTGGCGTAAAACCAACACAGCTCATCACCCTGAACACACCATCCCCACTGTCAAATATGGTGGTGGCAGCATCATGGTTTGGGCCTGCTTTTCTTCAGGGACAGGGAAGATGGCTAAAATTGATGGGAAGATGGATGGAGCCAAATACAGGACCATTCTGAAAGAATCTGATGGAGTCTGCAAAAGACTTGAGACTGGGACGGAGATTTGTCTTCCAAAAAGACAATGATCCAAAACATAAGCAAAATCTACAATGGAATGGTTCACAAATAAACATATCCAGGTGTTAGAATGGCCAAGTCAAAGTCCAGACCTGAATCCAATCGAGAATCTGTGGAAAGAACTGAAAACTGCTGTTCACAAACACTCTCCATCCAACCTCACTGAGCTCAAGCTGTTTTGCAAGGAGGAATGGGCAAAAATTTCAGTCTCTCGATGTGCAAAACTGATAGAGACATACCCTAAGCGACTTACAGCTGTAATCGAAGCAAAAGGTGGCATTTTTTCAGTTTTTTATTTGTTAAAAAAGTTTGAAATATCCAATAAATTTTGTTCCACTTCATGATTGTGTCCCACTTGTTGTTGATTCTTCACAAAAAATTACAGTTCCATATCTTTATGTTTGAAACCTGAAATGTGGCAAAAGGTTGAAAAGTTCAAGGGGGCCGAACACTTTCGCAAGGCACTGTATATCATGTTTAATTAAGTTCTTGCTGCAGTTTTTAAATCTGTTATTTTGACCCATAGTTTCAGTTTTAACTGGTTTGAAAAAGTTCATTTTTCTTGGACATATGTGCTCAAGTAATCAAGGAAAACTTTTGCACCATTCTGACTGTATATTAGGTATATATACCCATGCTGTGCTCTTTTATTTTACGTTCCGTCCAGGGCAAAATTCTAGTGGGAACTAAAGACGGTGAGATCATTGAGGTGGGTGAAAAGAATGCAGCCTCCAATACCATGATTAATGGACACACTCAGGGCCGAATATGGGGACTGGCTACACACCCCTCCAAAGACATGTTCATTTCTGCTAGCGATGATGGCACAATCCGCATATGGGACCTGGCAGATAAGGTTAGTGATAAAAATGGAGAATAGATAAAAATTCCTTCTAGTTGCTGGTTATCATGTAGTTATCATTTAATTGGGGTTTCAGTACATCTATTTACTATAAGCATTTTGCATTGGATTTGACTATATCTATCTTTATTTTGTTTTTATGACTGGCTTCAAGTAATCACATTGCCAGTCACACAACACGGTTATCAAAGTTCAACAAAATCTTGAACAAAATTATTTAAAACATATAAAACAAAAACTGTCTTCAATGGTAGACACCAAATATCCAAAATGTCAGAATGTCCAAAACTCACTTTGATGAGTTTCAGCTTGATCTATATGGGTTTGTTGATTCTACCTTCAAATTGAATAAACCCCCTTTGTTTTTTTACTGTCTACCTGTTCTTTCCATTCTAGAAACTTCTAAACAAAGTCAGCTTAGGCCACCCAGCCAAATGCACAGCCTACAGCCCTAATGGAGAGATGGTTTCCATAGGCATGGAGAATGGAGAGTTTATTGTCCTCCTGGTTAACTCCTTAACAGTGTGGGGCAAGAAGAGAGATCGGAGTGTTGCCATCCAAGACATTCGGTGAGGACTCTTTCTTTCCAAGGTGGTCATGGGAATAGATTGTTTTGTCTATGATTTTTTTATTAAATAAGAAAATGTTTTATTTTTTCAATATTTTTGGGATGGGTTGAAGGATGCTTGCTGCTAGTTCATTCTGTTAGTTTGACCCTTTCATTTGGTGCAAAATCTGAACACCCCTAGAAATATGGAAACATTTATTTAGTATTCCTTTCAACCATATTCACAGATAAATGTAAGCTACGTTAACACATGACACCAACCTGATATAATAAGGCAGTATGTCCAAGTTTAACTGTTTAAATACATGAACCACACTACACACCGCACACTTGGTTCATGGAAAGATTACACCAAGATACCAGCAAGCCACCTGTAGGACTGTTGCAAATACCTGATGTATATTAGATAATAAATATTTTTGTGAAAGTTTACCTTGAAAGGCCTATTAACAAAGTAACCAACATAAATGTATAACACCTGCTGAAGGCACTGCCCATATCAGCCAGCTATTCTCAATTTAGCCTTGTCATTCACCCTTCTACAACTGTCCCACCCATTGCAAGATAAATTGTGATTAACAATAGAACTGCCAAATGCCAACGCCATCTGGTGTTTGAGTTTGTAATTAAAATAAATCTTTCAAACTAAAATGATTCTCCTGTCAAACTATAATGCTTCTCACATTCTTCCTCCAAGCATTTGTGGCTTTTACCCATTTTTCTCCTCGCCAAATTGGTCATGTCCAATTTCCCCTGGAAGGATGGTTGAGGGTGCTCGCATGCTTTCTTAAAGCACAGGTCACTAAACCGTTTGATTGTAATCACACCAATTTTTTCAAAATTTAAATCTTTAATGAGTACATGCATGGAACATTTTTACACATTTGGCAACTGGTTGAACTCACAGGCTCCTGATCTGCCAATTTGAACTACCTGATGCTGTGTGTCTGAACTACCTGATGCTGTGTGTCTAAATGGCCACCCTGGGCAGCATTGTTAGAATGCTGCTACCAGGGTATGAACTCTGACTATGGTGACACAGTTGTGCTGTGAGCCACTTAGACTACTGCGCCAAGTGGAGGCCTGGCCTGAAATGCTTCTCTAATACAGTAATGTTGCAGGTGCCTTCAGTCCATATCCTGATGTCCTAGTCTTTTCCACGTTCATAGTAATTCAACTCCCTTACAAAGAATCTCTTTGGCTTGGATTGATAGACCAATGTTTGTCTGGAAATAGAGCTAACAGAGTATTGAATTAGAGTATTTCTCTGTTTTAAAGATTCAGCCCTGATAACCTTCTACTAGCAGTGGGGTCATGGGACAGTGCAGTGGACTTCTATGACCTAAGTCTGGGTCCCTCACTTAACCGCATTGGTTACTGCAAGGACATTGCTGGGTTTGTCATCCAGATGGACTTTTCCGCTGACAGCAAATACATTGAGGTAAGATGTTATGTATTCAAATCAGGCTCAAATATCATGTGCTCAGATGCCGCTTCAAGCAGGAAAATATGAGTTGAGATAATTTCAATTCTGTGAGAGATAATCAAGCTGAGCATACAGAAATTCACAAAGAGTGTGCCGAGAACAAGTCATTCGCAATTTTCCAACCAACCACAAGATGGCAATGTTGAACACAAGGAGTTAGTGGTGAGCGGAGTGGTAGGATAGATAATCTGACATATCTAACCCACATCACGGGCAGCACTATGCCAATATTGTGCTGCCTTGTGCAGGAAACCCATGGACAGGCTTGAACCCATGATGTAGCCTGCCCCCCCCCCGTTAAAACTTTCCACAGTATCATCTGCATGTGCGTGACTGGTGCGCTGCATGCTTGGCTTGAATTTCTTTACTTACAGATTTTCTCTCAACTGTTTTCTTGATATTTCTACCTCAAAGTGGCATCTGAGCATATAACTTTTAAGACTCATTTGACCTAGGACCCAATATTATTTTCATACCTACATGTACATGTTCCCACCTGAAAGTATTTATTGACTATTTGGAAAGAGCATTTCTTGAATCTGAGCATCGGGGAGCCCCTAACTTTAGTTGAAAGCGGGAAAATCCCAACAAGTAATTCATTCGTTGTTGTTGTTTTTATTTTGGGGGTATATTTTATATTTTCAGTGCTCGAGGCGGTGGACTGACATCCATAGAGATGTCCACCAGGAATGCGGAGACGCATCTGGTCACGTGGGTGTTAAAAGGGAGGACGGTGAAAAATCATTTAGAACTTCACCTGCATAGAAATGATAAGAGAGACTGTGAGGAAAAGCCGCACGGCAGACACTGATCTTCTCCATTTCACACATTAGAAATGTCCTGCAGGTTTGGTGCTTTCCAAGTGTGTGCTCTAAGGCTGAGAGGGTGGGGAACTGTAGGAATTTTTTCTTCTTTTGGCTAGTTCAGTCATTCAATAAATGGTTATTTTATGAAGCCACTTGTACACCAGCAATTTTGATGAAGTGCTTATATAGATACACAGCCTAAATATCCCAAGGAGCGAACAACAAAAAAATGTATACACATTTGCTAGGACAAATGTCCTTGTTATTCTATTTTACGATTCTTTAGCCAGAATCCCGATCTGCTGCACCACCCGGTGGACAACAATAAAAATGACCAGGTGTGGACAGAGACTTTATATCAGAGTAATATCAGGCCAGGTAGTTCTGAGGTGTGGACAGAGACTTTATATCAGAGTAATATCAGGCCAGATAGTTCTGAGGTGTGGTCACTCTGGTCCTCCTAAGAATGAATATCACGCCGGAGATATTAAAACAAAATGATTACACAGCCATTCACATTGACCACAGTCCACCGTCACCCAGATTTTGCAGCATAAGAACTAGGCGGTGAGACAGAGGGTGGTCTGGATACACTATGGTCTGACATATATTCACGTGTTGCCATTGACTACAGTGCAATATGAATGTGTCAAAGCACGTTACAACACGCTCTTAAACACTCCACACCAATATATGGCGTCAAAATCTCATTTGGATAGTTTAGTGTCCTTATGAAATGCTTAGACATATTTTCATATTACAGTGTTGTTTACAGAACACTTTTAATTTGTCCCTTCACATTTTTAAAAAAATTTAAAACAGAAAATATTAAAAAGTGTGCAAATAATAAACATGGAGATACCTCCACTTTAACAAACCTAGTTAATAAATGTACTTCAGTAACTGAAAAATGTGATGTCATTACAGGTATCCACAGGTACATACAGTCGGCAGGTCCACGAGGTTCCTTCAGGGAGGATAGTAGTTGAGCCATCTGCAATTGAAAGGATCACTTGGGCCACCTGGACAAGGTAGGTTCTTCCAAAATTAAAAACATGTCAATCACAATTGTAATGTGTTCATATCAATGTCTTTAATCAGCTTAATAAGCTCTCTTAGAGTTCTCTTTGGTTATTAGGCATGCTTGCCAAAGGCAAAGCATAACGCAAGATTGCTCTCATTGTCTTATTGTGCTCATTACATAAAAACACAAACCTATATTTTTTTGCTGTTATGTTTTACCTTGGGGAAGCAGGCTCAGTATAGCTGGCTAGCAATATTTCAGTAGACTGTAGAAGTGCCTATTGTACCAGTTACTGTACATGAATTAGCTAATCATTACTACTTGCTGAAAGAAAATGCTGTTGTTCCTTGTCATGATTTACAATTTGCATTGGTTTATGCTTTGTAATCCTATTTGTGATATTATGTTTACTACTTTTAATATGTGCATACAGTTAAAATCAAAATTATTCAACCCCGATTGCAAATCAGGTTTATTGTCAAAATGTACAAAATCTCTGCTTTTTGCAATGAACAAATCAAACAAAAGCAACTGAAATAGCTCAACACAACGAATGCATCAAGTCGTTTCCCCAAATCCAACTGACAATGCAACTCATAATGACTTCTCCAGTCTTAAAATTATTCAACCAAGACGGATTCTTTGAAGTATCAGGAAATCCTAGGAGAAAACTTCATGCCATCTGTGAGGAAGCTGAAACTTGGACCTCATTGGACATCCCAAGTGGACAATGATCCCAAGCATACTTCAAATACCACCAAGGCTTGGTTGCAGAAGAAGTCCTGGAAGATTCTATAGTGGCCATCACAGTAACCTGATTTGAACCCCATAGAAATAAAGAGATTTGAAGAAGGCGGTTGTAACACGCAAACCCAATAATATTATTGTCTGGCTATGCATTTCGTTTGCAGCAGGTCATAACAGTAAAAGGTGCTATACTAAGTACTGAAAATGCTTCCCATGAAGGGTTTGAATAATTTAGGGGTTGAATAATTTATCAGCTGCATTTGCAGCTATCTTACAATAAACCTGATTTGCAATGGGGGTTGAATCATTTTGATTGCAACTGTATATTTACCTTGTTTCCTCAAATAAAAACCTGTAAATAAAGGCCGGAGAAAGAATTGTGTGGATAATCTTCTAGGTGCCTTTCATATAATCTGCATTCCATTTCAGCTTAATGTACATTTCTATCACTTTAATTTAATAGATTAAACAATATATTCATTCTATTTTCAACACACTGTTTTTTCTGGATTATGGTACTCATCTTAAGCAGCGATAGATACTGCTTCTGTGAGCCGCCCTTCCGTAGATTTTTTTTCCAAACCTAATTTAGCACAGGTGACTCTACTCATTACCAGGATGAAATGCTAACTCAGGGTAGTCGCAACTGGGGTTGGACAGAAAATTTACGGAATGGCGACTCGTGTGAGCAGGAGTGAGTATCGCTAAGTATTATTGTCTTACCAGTATTTTAGTCAATGCGGCTGTATATTTTACTCAGCCTGGTTTAGTTTGTAGTAACGAACAGATAGATGGCAGTAACTACATTAGAAGTAACACACCTCCCAATTCAGTGCAAGTGACTGAATTTTCAACAACTTATTGGAATGGTTACAAGACATGTTGAGATTGTGTTAACAACGCTGGAACAAGGATTGACACTAATATATAGCCAATTATACTTATCAAACAGAGAGAATTAGAAATAAAGGCCTGCCTCTAACAAAAGCCTGCTTCAAATAAAAGCTGGTTACCTTCTGCAGTAGAGGTAAATAAAGGCCCCAGTTTTTATTTGAGGAAGAACGGTAAATGGGTTTCTTTTCAAAAGTGCCAGTCATATTGGACTGTTAAGCAAACATTTTACCTTCAAGGCTTAAAGGCTATCTTCAATTCAAACATTATTATGTTAGACTATTTTAATTCAGAATTCCTAAATGTTGTGAAACTGTGGTGTATTTATAGCTGTAATATATATATATATATATAAGAGAGCGACGTGTATATATATATATATATATATATATATATATATATATATATATATATATGTATGTATATATATATATATGTATATATATATATGTATGTATTATACATACTTTGATGAATATATACAGTATTACAGTAACAAACCAATTCTGCTTGCTTTCACAGTGTACTAGGGGATGAGGTGTTGGGGGTGTGGCCACGAAATGCTGAAAAGGCGGATGTCAATTGCGCTTGCGTCTCTCATGCTGGCCTCAATATAGTCACGGGGGATGACTTTGGCCTGATCAAGCTCTTTGACTTTCCATGCACAGAAAAATTTGTAAGCATTTTGTTTATTACAAATCTGATTGTTTTCAGCTTTTATTTATTTATTATTGTGTGTTTATATATATATATATATATATATATATATATATATATATATATATATATATATATATATATATATATATATATATATATATATGTGTGTGTGTGTATCTTAATATCATATCTTAATGGCTCTCAATTTCGCCACTGCTCTCTACAGTACCTGTTATTACCTAGTCGTGCACAGGATACACATTCCCTACTACATTGCAGCTCCAGCTGATGAAATAGCTTTGTTATGATGGATGGCTGCTAAAAGAAAATATGCTTTTATTCCCCCATTTTTCTCCCCTCCCAATTCCCACGGACCCTGCCTTGTTGGCAGCTCCTCAATTCCCTGGAAAGATGCAGGATGGTGAGGGTCACTCACATGGTTCATCCAACCACATGTTGCCGAGCCGCCAATTCTTTTCACACTGCTCATCCAACACGGAAGCCTTTAGTCAGATCATGTACGGGATGATTACACTCACCATCTATACTTCAGCGATTTAATTTACAGCTGCTCAATCTGCACACATGGAGTCGCTAGAGAGCGACGTGGCAAGGTAGATGATTCGGCTTATCTATACCAAATCCTGGGCAGTGGGCAGCGCTATGCCAATTTGAGCTGCCTCATTCTGGTGGTCCGGGGAAAGCCAGAGAACCTATAGTCAGGCTCGAACCACTGACTATCATGACGCAGAGTGTCCTCCAATGCAGCGACTTAGCCCACTACGCTACGCAGACCTCCTTTATTGAATGTTTTAAAGTCCATGCACAACAAGGATCAGAAATATGAAATGGTTAGACAGAGTAAAAACACACATTGTTCAGTGCCGTTGGACCAGGGTAGATTGGCTCAGGGTCCTTTTCTTTCCTTTAGCAGCTTCACCCCCAGTGTGCCCTAATGGGGCCTCTTTATACCTTCCAATTGAAAACATATCTGAATATTTGTTTATTTACAGATTTGTGCGTGTGTTTAGGGCCAAGAATATTATAACAATGCAAATCTAGTATGAAGTGTTGCATCTTTTCTTGTTGCTAAACGTAGGGGGAAAACGGTTTTTCCACTGACAGTGAATATGAAGTCTTGCTAGAATTACAGTGAAATAATTGATTCTTATTGTTACAGTTATAATTGCACTAGAGCAGTGATTCCCAAACCACTCACAGGGAACCCCAGCCACACCTTATATTCAATGTATCCCAGGAGCTACAGTAGCACACATGAATCAAGATGTTAACTTGCTCCTTGCTGCTGGAATCAGGTGAGCTACATCAGGGCTAAAACAAGACTGTGAGGTGGCTGAGGGTCTCCAGGATAGGTTTGGTAACCACTGTACTAGAGGATGTGGATGTGTAACTTTCTACAGTTAAAATACTCTTATTATATATAACAACATACCTATAATCCCTATCTTTCATAGGCCAAACACAAGCGCTACTTCGGTCACTCGGCTCATGTGACAAATATACGTTTCTCCTTTGATGACAAATATGTGGTCAGTGCAGGTGGCAATGACTGCAGGTAAGTAAAAAACGTTTGTAACCATGTTGTCCTGAGAAATTTGTTAAAGACATTTGTGAATCAACTCATTACAAAGGGCTGAGTACTGCAGCACAATTGAAATACAATGCATTGCAAATCAAATGTTTTCACCACACTTGGACTTTTTCCAATTTTATTTTTGAGTTTGTAGTTGAAATTGAACTGTTGTGATTTGTTTAAAGCTACATTTTGTATTTTTTTGTTGTTGATTCTTAGCAAAAAAACCTTTGTTCTTTTAAAAAAATGTGCTCATTCATGGGTAATTACTTACACCAACTAATCAAAGTATTCTCGTAAGCGTAGAATCTTCCATTCAAAATACATAAGAGGAAGTCGCTAGAATTGCGGCAGCCATGTTACGCCTCCATCTTTAAAATACATTAGCCAAAGAGGGACATACCTGGAAATTCAAACTCTGCCTTTCGCGCTTTTACACTCAGTGGCACCGTGAAGAATGCCAGGGGGAGAATATTTATCTATTCTACAGAAGAGAGCTATAAGAATTATTCATAAAGTAAACTATCGAGAACATACAAGCAAATTATTTGCTAAATCCAGAATATTAAAGTTAGAAGATTTAGTTAAATTTCAAACATTAATAATATTGTTTAAAGTAAGACTGAAAATCTTACCAGAGAAAATACAACATTATTATCAGTTAGAAAAAGAGTACAGTAAGAGAAGATATAATTTTAAACATCAATTTGCACGTACCACTATAAAACAAATGTGCCCCTCAGTTATGGGAGTAAAATTGTGGAACTCATTGCATGATAATCTTAAAAGTTGTAGCAACATTGGTCAGTTTAAGTATAAGTATAAACAGAGTATATTCAGTCAGTATTAATATGAAGAGGTTTATTTTGCTTCTGGAGTTGTTTGGTTTGTTGTTGTGTTTTTGTTCAGTTTTTATTTATTTATTTATTTTATTTTATTTATTTATATAGGGTCTATATTGGTTAGTATTAATATGGTGGGATCCATGTTGTTGTTTTGTTTTTCTTTATATTTATTGGTTACTTGTTGTTTTGCTGTTTGGGCATTGCCTAATTTATTATACTGCATGAATTGCTGTTATTTAAACCAACATTGTTTTTGTTTCTTTCAGTGTAATTTTGGCTATAAGCTGCTTAAGAAGGTTATTTTGTATTTTGAAATAGGGGACAGATATTATAAGATTTTATCATCTCCTTTCTGCTCCCCTTTGCACATGGGAATTTAAATTATGTAAAGAAAAAAATGAAATGAAATTTTTTGGAGCAATAAATAAATAAATAATAAATAAATAAATAATTAAATTAAATAAATAAAACACTTTATTTCTCCCAGTTTCCTACTGATCTAAGGCTCACTTGAAGTGAAAACACTTTTACAACAATATGTCCACTAGAGCATTCTTATAAGCATTTTCACTTAGGGGTGTGCTCACTTTTTGCCAGCAGTTTAGACCTTAATGGGTGTGTGTTGAGTCATTTTGAGGGGACAGCAAATTTACACTTTTATACAAGCTGTATACTCACTACTTTACATTGTAGCAAAGTGTCATTTATTCAGTGTTGTCACATGAAAAGTTATAATCAAATATTTACAACAATGTGAGAGGGGGGACTCACTTTTGTGAGATACTGCACATTTTAGACAACTGGGTGCTTCCAACTTTGTGGCAACTTTGTGTTACCGTTTCCAGCATGACTGTGTCCCTGTGCACAAAGCGAGGTCCATAAAGACATGGTTAGTAGAGTTCGGTGTGGAGGAACTTGAGTGGCCTGCATAGAGCCCTGACTTCAGCCACATTGAAACAACTCTGCGATGAGCCTACAAATAGGAATTACATCTAAGATTAAATTGTAATTCTAACTAATATGTCTTTGTTTTTCCTTTCTGCTCACAGTTTGTTTGTATGGAAATGCCTGTGAACGATGTCTTACTGGAGTGCTTCTGATGTGGAAGAAGAATCTGAGCTGCTGCCTAACATGCTGCATTTACACATCGTGTGGACTGATGTTTACCTTGACCAATGGAAATTAGAGCTTAGAACTAACTTTGGTTTTATAATATTTTAGCAGCAAAGATATTACAGTTCATACATACAGTAAGTTCCAAAAGTACTGGCACCCCTGAGTGGCAATGCACAAACAATACTTTAAAAACATAATATAATTAGCTTTAGAGAAACTCAATGCACAAATAATACTTTAAAAACATAGGATAATTAGCTTTAGAGAAACTCAAAATACCAACACGTTGCACTGGAACATTGGAACCAAAATCATATAATTATTCAACACAAAAGAAAAATTACTAAAATCAAGGTTTAATAATTATTGGCACCCCTTATTCAGTACTTAGTGTAACCACCTTTGGGTAGGATAACAGGATGGATTTTGTACCATTAATTTATGAAGATCCTTTAAAGATCCTTCACATTCTTGGGTTTGCGCTTATCAACTGCCCTCTTCGATGCAAACTGCATTTGTGTCCTTTGTCCCATGAGGTTTTCGACTGTTCGATATATTTAGACTATTTTAATAATTGCCCTGACAGTGCTCAATGATATATTTTATGGTTTGTGGATCTTCTTGTAGCCATTTTCAGATTTATGACGGTCTATGAACATCTGTTATTTTTGAACTGCCAGTTCTTATGTTTTCTTCAAGGTTATTCAAGGATATTGCATGCATGTTACATCATTTTTATACCCTAGTAAAACAGGAAGTGGTGTAATGGCTTAATATAGTTCCTTAAGACTTAGATTAATTTAAATAAGTGGAATTTAAATCCTGGTTTAATTTTGGTATATGATAATAACAATAACCTTTAAGGGTGCAATGGATTGTGAAACCTTGATTTGGAGGACATTCATTTGCTGATTAAATTTAAGATTGTTTTGGTTGGATCCATTGACACATTAATAAACCACAGTATTTCTCACATGTTGGTATTTTGAGTTTCTCCTCTATAATTGTATTGTTTATATTTTTACAGTACTGTTTGTGCATTGCCAGCCAGGGGTGCCAGTAATTTTGGAGCCCACTGTATCAGAGACATTCAATGCCAAATACAGTATCAAACGTCCTCACAAAATCTTTAATACAGTCATGTATACTGAGCCTTTCTCCATGATTTAAACAAAATGGTCTAAATGACACTGGTAAGTAATGGCCAGGCCCTAGACATGCTGCTGGTCCAAGCTACTCACCTTCCAGCAGCCACTGCAGTGGCGGACGGTAAACCTTAGTTGGGGAGATGGGCTCATATTATTGCATGGACTGGGGAAATGGAATGGTATCTCACACTGGGTTTAATGTGTTACACTCCATTTCATTCACCCCAGTCCAGAACATGATGCGTGCCCGTTCTCCTTAATTAGGATTCACCGACCTCCACTGAGCCACAGTACACAGTTGTACTGTTTTTTTTATTATCAAGAGTGGTAGTTTGGCCAATTGCCCATTTAGCATGAACTGACCCAAGCAACTATAGTCAGGACATAGCTTTGGGAAGGTGGAGTTGCTGCAGGTGACGTGTTGAGTTACAGAACGTGAATTCCTAGCATGTTTTATTTGCTCTCATTTCAGTGGCTTTCATCACGAGTCACCATAAATAACATGTGTATCATCGGAGCCAACCGGTGACAGTTCGTCTATTCAACCCTCCCACACGCTTCCAACCATAATCAGTCCAGACTCCAGACTGATTGACATTTTTTCCTGCAGACATTAGTCAGTAAAGGCCATCCCATATCTATCGACGTGGGGTTGCCGAAGCTGCCGATGTAGCAGGGTTAGGGGAGAAAAAAATGGACAAGAACAATTAGGAGGAGAGGAAATGGGAACAAATAATAATGAAAAAATATGAGTCAATAGTACCCAAACATTGTAATCCTTTCCATCCATAAAAAGAAAAGGTTTACCCAAGGTCAGATTTGGTAACAAGTAAGCAAACAACATACCTAAAAATAGAATGAATCGCTATGACCTGTAACTAATTGATAGGAATATCTCAGGGGATAAAGTAATGAAATGTCATTACTGTAATCCAGTTTGTGAGTATGTATGAGCCTACACTTTGTGAAGCTTTGGGAAAAATGCATTGGGATTAGTTTTGCGTGGTAGGGATCAGTATGATAGTAAACAATTTAATATGTAGAGCTAATGCTTTTATTTAAATAGAAGAATCATGTAAAATTGTAAGCATTTTCAGAAATGTGATAGCAGTCTACATTTCATGAAAACAGTGTTATAATTTGAAAGTGAAAATATTGGTTGCAGCACACTAAACAACATATTAGGCTTATTAGCTAAGAATGAGATGGCACAATATTCAAGAAGACTGTTCAAATTTTGTCAAGCGGATCAAATGTTGTTCTACCATTCTTGTCCTACTTAAACTTTTTAAATGGCAATAATCACTGTCAAACAACTCCTGCCATTTTTGTGCCTTTTTAAGGAATTACTTTCAAATGATCACTTTACATTTTTTATATAGTTCTGGTGCTATGAAACATGTAGTCTTAAGGGCTATTTTAAATTAGACATTCATATGTATGTTGTTATTATTATTATTATACATTGACTAAACATGTTATTCTAATTTCAGTTGTTTCTATACAATCTATCCTTATGCTTGGAACTCAGGAGTCATAAAAGGCATTAAAGGGGAACTTGAACAAATGCTTTAATTGATATTGTGAAACATATTTTATGGCAATTTCCTTAAATTAAGATGTCCCTAAATAAATGATTATTTGTGCAAAATAACTAATCCAAGTGTTTAATCTGAAAGAAGTTAGTAATAGGCTATTGCTTACATTTTGTGCAGAAACAAAAGTAGGCTAAACGTCTAAGGCAACACAATCAGCCTGGAGTTATTTAGTTTTAACATGATAAAACTCTTCAATGTTATTTGTTAATTAAATTAACAAGTAAAACTTAAAGATGGATTCCGGTAACTTAAGCACACCAAATGTGTATAATATGTTACAAATTAGATTTTTTTTAAAGTTATAGGAAGTGCTAAATATTTTGTAACATATTATAAGCAATGGGTTATGTATTACACAATTATGGCTCATTTTGGCTCATAAGCACCACTGTCACAACTGCTGGCTGAAATGATACAACAACTCTGGAGTGCATCT